>JANPWX010000172.1:3602401-3768849 GCA_024734555.1 Trochalopteron elliotii
CGGCCGGACAGCAGCGGGGGCCGACGCGGGGCTCGCAGCTAAGGGGCGAGAAGGAGGGACCATGGCCGCATCCAGTAACTCCAGTTTGTCCGGCTCGTCGGTTTCCTCCGGTAAGTTTCTCCAACGAGCGCCGCATTTCACCCCTCCCTCCATTTTAGCAGGGAGCTACCTGTCTGCAGAGCGCCTCGCCGTCCCGCTCGCCCCGACCGCGCGGCGGGCGCTCCCCCGGGGTGACGGTACCCCTGCCCGGGGTCAGCCGTCCCTCAGGCGGCACCTAAAGGGAAAGTCGGGATGGGGGAAGCGCTGCGGGGCCCGGTTCGCCTCCCCGCCGCCCTGCCGTGCCTTTGTGTGGGGTGAGGGAGAAGGGAGCCCTGCGGCCGGCTCCCTCGCCGGGGGAGCAGCATCCCTCCTGGCTCGGGAAGGGGCGCGCCCGGCGCGTTACCGGGAGCTCCCGCCGCGGGGCTGGGGGTGAGGATGGCATTCAAAGACCGAGGCGCATCCCCTGCCGTGGTCCCCGCTGTACGGGACCCGGCCTCGTATCGCGCCCCGGCGCGTTTGGTGGTGGTGCTCTGGGGCAGGTGGGGGTTGTCAGGCGTGCCACTTGGTGAGTGCTGTGGCACACCTCGCGTTTTCAGTACTTCTGCAGGATTGGGAACAATTAAATTCCCGATCCAGATTTAAAAATGCTCCAGGTGACGGACTGCCCCAGGGTTTCGGCCGCGGGTGTGAGGAGCTTGTCCCTGCTCTGGGTTTTGGCGGTGCTGGGTGGGAGGCGGTGCGGCGCTCTGCCCCGCTCACGGCGTGGTGGTGGGGGGGCTGGCTGCGCTGCAGACCCGCAGGAAGGCAGAAAAGTTACGGTGCGTTTTTAACCGAGGCAGCCTGAAATTGAAAGCAGTACTACAAGAGTACCACTGCCTGCTGCTTAGCTCACGAGCAGTTACTGTAATATTTAAGTTAGGAGAAATTGGCTGAGAGTAACATCCTGGCATTTCAGTGGGCTGAGGGAGTAAATAGAAGCATGAACAACTTAGGGGTTCAAGGGACTTGTGACTCAGTGTTTTATTTGAGGTGCCAGACTGAGATTTTTAAGAGCGTTTCTTAAACATAGCAATATGTGCTGTGAACAGCAGACAAGCTCTTCCAACTATCAATACAACTCTAGCAAAATATAAGTAAATGTAAAGGCCAACGAGCAACTACGTTGTTTTAAAAGACAATGTATGTAACTTACACAACATATTCTATGCCACTATGTTCCAGTGTTCAACACTTACAAACAGATCCGAAGAAGGAACTAGGTCCTAAAAGCATTTTTTAACAGTTTTAACAATAACTCATGAACATTGCATTTAACCCTTATTGCCTTAACTCAAAAACACCTGAAAGAAGTAGGCGCAAGAAATTCTGCCTTGTGTTCACATTCATGATGCAAGAGTTGCAAGACCAGAATGAAAATAAGCAAGAATCCAGCCAACTTTATGGTTTATTAGTGAAGGTGCTCATTTGGGCAATGTGGTTTTATTTTACACATCATTTGTATATTTTTACATCTAAGTTATGTGATAAAACCAGAAACAACTTTAAAAGCCCAGACTGGAACCTGTGACTCTCTTCCTTGGTGCTTTAACCATTAAGCTGCAGAAGCGTGTCCCCAGCTTGGAGAAAGTGTGTAGCTCCCCTGCTCCATGAGTCTCATGGTCTTTCTTGCATACTGTTCCAGTGTCTGTGGAAGGATGCTGAATGCATACCTCTGAATCCCCTCTGGTTTTACTAAATCTGGACTTCAGGACCCCTCTTGTGAATTGAGAGATGTGCATCCCCTGCAGTGTTGGTTCAGATGCATGAAGTGCAGGGAAGAGTGGGAGTTCAGGTGCATCCTTGGTGTGAGCAGTTGATGTCATCCAACTCCAGGTGGCTTCCTACTCACCCAGTAAATCTAGTGCCAAAAGTAACATCCAGCCGAGGAACTGAGATCTAGGCTTTAGCTGTACCTCATTAAAAGATGTACATCAGGAGTTGACACTTGACAGTACCCTGCTTTGTATGAAGCCCTTTGCTACGGCCTACAACAAGTTTGTGGTTTATCTTTTGTTTTGTATTTTTGCAGGCGTGAGCACAGCTGAGCCTTGGCCCATGCCTGGGGCTCTTAGGTGCCACAGTAGTACAACTAATAAATACTGTCAAGGACTCTATAAAGCAACTGAGTGCCCTTGATTTTCATAACTTATGACCTTGGGATGTTTTTTGGTTTTGTTCCAGTTTATTCAATGTATATTTCTTCTATATGTATACTAACCAGCACTTAAATTTGCTGCAGCATGATAAAGTAGCCAATATTAGCAGACACACCATATCTGACTATGTGCAGCTGTATTCTGGCTGGCTGTGGTTTAAGTTCTCAGAACTCAGCAAGTCTGACAGCATTTTGTTTACATGGTCTAAACAAATGATCTCGCCTTAAAATTTAATTTGGTAGAATTTATATGTACGCTTAATGTGCCACTATGAAGATTTCCAAATACTATTTCCAAATACTATTTATTTCTATTCCACAGAAGAGAGGAGGTTATACTACCACAGTACATTCTCTAATACAAAAAAGGAAGTGAAGTTTGAGGTTGATAGCAGAATACCACACTGCAGAACTCAGCTCTGCCACTACTTATGAATGCTACCAAAGCTCTAGGATATGTTACTACAAGTAACCATTTGTGATGTAGCATTTCTGCTACAATTCCTGCCAATTCATGTCAATTAGAAAGTCAAACAGTTCAAATATATTTATTGTGAGGAAGCTGCCCAAGAATTTTATGGTGTAGATATTCTGCTTGCATACTTATATTTCTGTAAATGTACAAGTGAAATTTATAGTCTTCACTTGAACTTGTGTCTACATTAAAGGTCAGAATGGTTCTGTTCTGGAGTGGTTATTTATAAGCTCTACCTGCCCAGTGTTGTGGAAGGGTGGTGAGCTGTAGCTGTTGCATAGATGGGGAGCTAACATGCATGGAGAACTATGAATTCAACTATCCACTAATGGTAAAGCAAATATTCACGCTTAGGAGGCTGTTGCTCCTTTGATTTCATTGCTGGAGGACCAGTCCCTCCTTCAGAGCTTGTGCCTATGGTCTGTGTATGCATCTCAAGAGCCACTGTGAGGCTGCTAATTATAGCTTCAATAATATTAGGTACTCCTTACAGGCCTCATCTGACAGAAGCTTATGAAGGACTTCTTTTCAGTAAGCTGGCACTCACTGGTAACAAAATCTACAGGAGCGCCATGGGTATTTGTATTGTATTTCTTCATATATCATTTCTTCAAGCTCTCTGCTTTTGGTAACAGAACTTAAGCTGCCCTGACTGCCAGCTGTTGTGTTTGTAGAGGCTGGGGGAGAAAGAAGGGGGCATAGTAAGTAATTACATTAAGTATTCTTCTTTGGACCTTGGATAAATCTGCACACCATATAAAAAGCCAAAATTATAATTACTTTCACTGGGAATTCCAGTTTACTTTCCTGTAATCTCTTCTTTAACACATACCCAGGTGATCTATTAGCTGTATTCGCTGCAAACCCCTAAATTTTGTTCTTCTTCATAGATGAAGTGTTGATTTAACCACAAGCAGCATCTTTTCTTTCTCTCCTATTCTCTGAAGAAAAATGGGCATGTTTTTATGCTTTCCTTCATGCTGCAGACTCCTTAACACAGACATTCCCTTGCCAGTGCCCATCTTAGTATTGATCCTTATTCTCACTCATTATAATATTTATTTTTAAAACTTTTTTGTTGTTACTAAAACTTCTCAGATGTTTCCTGGCAAACAATCCACCTCTCCCACTTTGTCACTAGCTGCCTCCAGTTTCCTCCACCCGGTAGCCAAATACTGATTATACAGAACTGATGAACTTGAGACTCGACTTTCTGGAATGTAAATAGAAGCTTGAGTGAAGAGACCTTTGTGGCTGTGCCTGCTTTGCTTCTCAAAGAAGCAACAAATGCAGCGTGTTTCCCACCTAGGCTCAGTGCAGTGGTATTTCTAGGCATTGTACTTCTTCCTGCACTTCTGCCATCCAAGTTAGTACAAAGTGGCTACAAATGCCAGCTGGCTTTTAAAGCTGCTCTTCTGCTTGAGAAGTCCTATGGCAGATACCCTCCCTGTGGCAGGTGGATAGGTTAGGTAGCTTGGGCTGTCTGTTAGGTAAGGGTCCACACCACGGGTCAATGCAAATACAAGCCTGATAAATGATAATGTGTAATCAGGCTGCCTCTGACAGCAGGACTCAGAATGTGCCAAAACCTTTGCATGAGCCTGAGCCTGTGCTGTGAAAGTGGTAACGCTGCAAGAATTTGGATAAGAACCTGAGGCAAATATGTAAATGTTTGTGCCAGTGTACCCAGTATTTTGTTTCTTCTTTGAGCTCTGAAGACAAGTTTTCAGGTGTTAGGCTGAAGGAATAGCTCAGCACCTTTCTGCTTCCCATCTGAATTGGTGCTTCTTCATGTGCTTTGTAACCATTTTGAGTAATACCTGTCAGTAGAGCAGGTGATGGAGTTAAAATACATAGGCAAGCTTTCTGCTTCAGGCCGAGAAGGGCTTGTGTGTTTTGTCAGGGCATTTTTACTTTTTATTTTTATATTGGTTCCACTGCTCTAATAAAAGATAACTGCTTCTCCCCACAACCCCCTGTTTTTGTAAACTCAGATACTGTATAGAAGACTATTACTAAGTCAAGTCACTGATTATTGATGGTATTTTTTTTAATTGAAAATCAAAACTTTTTGTCTTAAAGCTCAGAGAAAAAGGCCTTTAAGTATCATTTAAGCAGTGATTCTTATTTAATTAATAATTAAGATTATGTCTCATAAACTAATACTTGCAATAAAGTGAGAGGCAACAAATTGTTGGGTTTTTTTAAATAAATGTGCGTGAATTATTTAAAGAAAGCATAGTTCTCAACTATGTGTTTTTACACAACCTCTACATTTTGAGAAGGATTAAAAAATGCTTATCAAGGGAAGAAGAAAAATCTTTGATGGTTCCAGTAACTTAACAAGGTCAAAATAAAATATTAAAGGCTCTTAACTCTCTGGGGGTCATGAAGGTGCTATGATGTGAAATAGGCAGATATATTATAAAAATGAAAGCCAACATAGACCGATTTTAATTAAGATGCAAGCAAGTGGGAAGAAATGAAATTACTATTGTGCAGAGATTCAGAGAGATTCTAACTGGGAAAAAGATTAGTAAATGAAAATAGATGTTTATTCTTAATGATTTAATAGAAATAGTGTTGTGAAATTGGCACATGAAAGCTATTGAAATCATGCTGTCATTATGCTGATAAGGTGCTAGTTTTGATTTTTAAAAGGACAATAAGAGGTTTGTTTTATTTCTGTTCTTCATGCCAAGCTTCTGCTGGCCAGGATGTTCTTGCTCTAAATTAAAGCTGAAGTCTTTTGTGTCTGATGATTACAAAGAACTCACCATTCTTATTAAAAATAATAAAATTTCAATAGGGAAAAATGCCCTAGTACTCCATTCTAATGTAGTGATTGATTCAACAGTTAGTTACTGAACATATAGGCTGTGATTACTGAGAATAAAATAGCCTGGAAACTGATACAGTGCATGTCTGTTTCACAATTTAGCTTATAAGCACTCATGCTTTGTAAAGCAAAAGTCTGGTTCTTCTTAAGGATCTGCTTGTCTCACAGACATACGTGGAGGATCAGGTGAACAGTCTTTCATGCTGTCTTGCTGATGGCCTTTTTGGATATCTGTTCAATTGGAGCTCTTCCCTCCTGTTTGATGATCCTAAGGAAGCTGACATATGCCAAATGCTGAGTGATAGGAATATTTTTACATTGGTGAGTGTTATAATAGTCCGCTTGTATTCCCATGACCATAATGTTTTACATTTACATGTCTGAAATCATAATAATTTGGCCATGGTGGTACATAGGGAGGTCTCAAACCTGGTGTTTTAGACAAAAAAACCCCAACCTTTTTTTCAGAGTTGATTTGTTTGTATACACACCTTTGGCTAAAGGGCAGCACTGGCTGGATTGGCCTCGCTTGCAACATTGAATGCTGGCAGAAGCTGTTCCCATGCTGGGCAGCCAGTTGGTTATCACTTGTTCTTCTCTTCTACTAAAGGAAGAGAGATACTGAGGAGATTACATATTTGGAGAAGTCTGTATTAGGAAATGGCACATTAATTTTGCATGAAAAAGCTTTTGTTGCAGAGAAATGTAGGAGGATTTATACAAGAAGCTATAAATCTGTAATTCTATATATATCACATTTTTTACAGGTGTAGTCACAGTTTGTCTAGGAATTATACAGTATCTAGTGTAAATGTACCGTTTTAACTGCTGTGAATAATGACCCATTCTGCTGTCTTTTTCTGACCTTTGATTATGAGAATGTAAATTTGAATGTTGCATTTGGAGGTGGTTATTACCAACTATGAATCATGCAGAATTCAGAAATAATTGTTTCATCACCCTCTTTTATTCAGCAATAGTCCACATCCCAGGGCCGGAGGGTGAGTGTATCCCTGCAGAAGGAAACTGATGTTGCAATAGTGCTCTGATAACATTAACACACGTCAAAGTTTGCCAGTGAAACTTGGCAGTGCAGACTGATGTATTTGGTAGGGTTAAAGGGTTTTTAAAATTCAGAAGAATACATAAGTATCACACGCCTTGCTTCTGGTATTATTGATCAAGGTCATCACAAAAGAATCAATTCAGTAAATCAGACATCTCTTCTGAGAATATCTTTATCAGGCAGTCCAATTCCACAGAGACAAGGTGTTTCCAGTGCGATGCTATTACTGACAGTGTAGAAAGTACTAGGTGGGCACTTTCTTATCATCAGTAAATCACGTGTCACCTGCTGTGACCTGTGTGTCAAGTCACATTTCTCAGTTTCTTCCTACAAGCTTGTCATGTAGTTATTCCTCTCCTTCCTTCTCATCTTCTTGTTGGCTGCTTAAACATCACTTGTAGCTTTTAGATAAAGTGGTGTGTTTGTGGTGTTACACTTTTTATTTCATGGAACAAAAATGGATGTTAAAAGAGATGGAGACCTCAGTTTGTAAATGAGGCTCAGTTGTTGAGCAGATGTTTAATTGCTAAAAGTTTGTCTTATCTTGACAGATCAATTGGTTAAATGTTTGGCTTCATGTGTGGCAAGGAAGAAAAATGGCAAGTGCACATCATGTACAGGTGTACAGGGCACAACCATTGATTGCAAAGGCAGGCAGAAGTTACCTGGAGAAGTAGTTCTCCTCCTGCAGTGTGCTGTGTGCTAGAGGGTATGTGCTGTGGTCAAATGCAAAAGAAACCTAAGAGCACTTTCTGTATTAAGTTTGCCATCAAAAGTCATGTATATCTGCTGTCATATTTTTCTGCTGTGTGAAGCTGCACTGATTCCACCTTAATTCCCCAATAAACTAAATCAGTTTGCCCCGAAGGAAAGAGGAAAGGATGGGGGGACCATGAGAGACCCAGACTCTCAATTTCCTGAGAGACACAAAGTTCTCAATTTTCGACTTCTCCAAGGCATTGAAATGGTTGCTGTTAAAACCTGTCCAGTGGCACTTTTTGTGTGGCTGAACCCTACCTTTCTGTGCAGGTAGCCCTGTAATATTTTGGCACATTCCACAGCGCTGTGGCTGCACAGACAGTGCCAGTCCTTGTGTGTCCCATTTTTAGACAGTTACAGTGTGTCTAAGCATGTGTAACTTAACCATATCCTCTCCTGCCGAGGCGTAGAGGGTTAGGCACTGCCTAAAACAGAGACAGTTATTAACTATGGACCTCTTTGGCATGGGAAATTAGAGATGCTGGTGGCTGACCTGGGCTGTTAGCACGTTTAGATAACTTTGCAGGAAAAAGATCCATCAACTGCTGTTAAGCACAATGATACCAGCTCTGCCTGAAGTCCCTGAGCTGTATGTAAGCTGGGAAGCAGGTGAAATATGTACGCTATAAAGCTGCTGTATTCTTTAACACTTCCTTATGTATCCACTGATAGTCACTGTGGGAGATAATCTACTGATCTGACCTGTCGTTGCCGTTCTTATCTGTCGGGCTGGTAGAGTTACTGCTGCTGAATCAGCACACCTTTACTTCTAGGTCCTGAGTTCTAAAGCCAAGGGCTCCTAAAAGAGAGAAGAAAAATTGGGGGTGAGTTTAAAATACGGAATGCTGACGTTATGTTTTGCAGGTTAAAAACAAAACCAAAACCTGCACCTGTGTTACAAGGAGACCTGACAGGAAAATCTTACTAATCATGTGCTGTATTGAAAAGTATATAAATTTGTCTCAAGCTCCCTTTCTTCTTCTGATTGAAAGGCTTTTTCCCTCTTCTCCTCTGCCTTGTGAATACATGAACCAGCTGGATTTATGATCCAGCTACAGCTGGATCACATTTCATTCTTTCTGATTCCAGTATTAAGGCTAGTAATTAATAAACTTTCAAGAGCTAGAACAGAATTTTTCATATAAGATCCCTCACAGCTCCAAGATTTAGGGCTTTACAAAAAACCTGAATGTTGCAATCAAATTTTTGTAATGCACAGAAGTGTAATAAAGCTAAATTGATTATTTGTAGAAGATTTGGTTTGTTAATAAAAAACCCTTTATGAAGACAAGGTGTTAAGTCCTGACCCTTCAAGCTGCTTGGTCCCTTCTGTTCCCACTTCATTGAGTTAGTAAATCAGCAGCTACTGGATGGGGTACTGCTTTTCTGAATATTTTTATGCAGTTTCCATTGAAGTAGCATCTGCTGTTATGATGGGACAAATTATTATAAGCTGTGTGGTAAAACTCCCCTCATCCAAGTACATAACCTATTTAATATTCAATTGATTTATATATTATATATATATATATAACATGTCGGTTCATTGGTGATGAATTTCCAAGAATTACATACAAGACTTAAATTACATGTAATTTCTATAAATACCTGCTTTGTGAGGGAGCATGCTCTCCATAACTCCTGATCTTCGGCCAGGCAAACCAAGATGATGGACAGCTTTTAGCATCATGATGTGATAGCTCTCCATTTGTTTCATTTTGCATACGGAGCCATGTAGTTGGAATGTTTCATGTTGACAAATGTATTTACTGAAAGAATATTAAACCCTTTGATGTCTTAATAAAAAAAGGGTAGACAAATTTCAATTCTAAGCTTCCTCATCCTCCTTCATCTCTAATGTATTGGTGTATGTTGGAAATTTTACTTAAGTTTAGATATAACTATAAATAATGAAATAGAGCTGACTGTCATGGATGAAATTTAAGGCTGGAAGATATATTAAGCCATGAAAATAGTGACTGACAGGTGTGCTTTTTTCTTCTGTTCCATTATGACACTAAAACCAGCATTAAATTAAATCAGTAAGCCACTGAGAGATAAAGTTAGCTGGAGGATGGAGGTAAGTAGATGTTATATTGGTGAGTATTCACAAAGTTACGTAGACAAAAAAAATAGATGTTTTAATTTTCGTTGTACTGAAAGAAAATCAGGATCCTGAACTCTCTTTACAAAGCAGGTTACTGTATCAGCCCATGTTATTTACCAGGGTGGGAATGTATGGTTTTTTAATGTAGAATTGCTGGTCATTTTGGTAGTAGATGATTGTATACCTAAGCATGGGAGAGAGAAAGCCTGATACAAAATGTTGAATGCTGGGTTCAGGCTTTGCCTGGTGTTTCTGAGTGAGTGCATGAACAGATGAGCTCTAAGGCATAGCATCAGTCCCTGGCCACAGAAGCTTAGGCTGGGGCCATTTTCCTCCAACTGAACCAACAGGTGACTGTCAAAGTGAAGAATTACCCTGTGCTGTGGGAGCATTTTAGGTACATGTGTGATACAATAGCATTTCTATGATACAAAGTTTCAGGGTTTTATGGAATTCTCCAGGAGCTGCATTTCCATCCACAGGGTGCCTGGAGTGACCCCTGTCGTGGCTTTCCCTATAGCAGTTCGAGTGATTCCTCCTGCAATTTGAAGAAGTATTATGAATACATGAGGTTTTCTGGGCATGCTGTTGGGTAGCATGGCTGGCTAGTGCTTTTGCACGCTGCTAAACAGTTGTTTTATTTCCTTTCAGAATTGATGGATTAGTTCCTTCAATAAGCTCCAAGAAAGAAAACCCATGAAACTCTCCTCCCAAATCTATTAAATTGCCTTATACCATTGATTTTAAAAATAAACTTGAAGAAATGAAGTATAAGTGCAAAACCAGAGTTAAGTGTATTATTTTTAATGATTAATGTAACAGTAAATCTTTAGGCACTGGTAACCTAAGAAATCCACACATAGTGTGTGATTTCCTCTAGCACTACAAAATATGGCAAATGTGCACAGGTTATATATGGGCTTGTTTGCACATGAAAGCTGTTTTGAAAAAAGATTGTTAGAGCTACACTGAAAAAAATATTTTCAGACATGGAAATATTATGGAATAATTATTCTGGAACAGTTATTCCTGAATATTGTTCAGTTATGTTATAGTAATGTAAATCATTGACTTAAAAGGTGTAGGAATGCAGCATTAATTATACTCATTTGTTGAGTAACACTAAGCTTCTCATCTTTCATTTTCCTTTCTGCTGGATATATTCTTGGAAGCTCATTGCTCCCTTATTTCAGAGACAGAATGCATTCCTGGCATCAGAAATTTAAAACTGAACCTGCCATTTTCAAGGGTTTTTTTCTTCTTTTGTTTAGTTTTATGTTATTTAGTTGTTTAGGAGCTGATTACATGATGGTTTAGCTATAAAAGGATGAAAAGAAGATAAAGATGATTAATTTCAGAGTAAAACCGTGCTAAACAATACAGGTCATTAGTTAGAATGTTTGTTGTTGTTCACAGGCATGTGAGAGGTGCAGTCAGGGCTGGAGGTCTATTTTGCTGAATGTTGTTGAACAGGATATTATAATTACTACTGTATCATTTATGCTGACAATACATTTATATAGAAATGGGCTGAAAAAGCCACAGAGAAGTTGATAGCTGTATAAATATAGAATAAATGCCTGTTGGGAGAACAAAAATCTTGTAACTTGAAAAATGCTAGGAGCATGAGGGTAGTGTGTGTAAACTATGGTCAAAATGGTGAAGAACTGGCACATTTCTGCTAATGAGATGTATGAAAATGTGTGTGTATGTTTAAGAAACTAAAAGGAATGAGAATGTTTGGGAAAATAGCAGGAATTTGCTCCCTGCCCCCCACAAGCCATTTCTATTTTAATTCTGTTAACTGAGAAGAAGGAGGCACATTGTCTCTAAAGAGTCACTGCAGAGAACTTTGGCTCATGGAAAACCTTTTCTGCCTTGTTTGTTTTAGATCCTTTGATCTCTTTTGGTTTGATGAGTGTATGTCATCACTTGCTATTACAATTGCTTCCTCTTGCTCAGATGTGACAGTAATAAATACATTCACTGAAAAGTGTAATTTAAAATTTATATTATTCACAGTTATTGGCAAGTACGCCTAAGTGATGAAAATGAGGGAGAGTCTGGTTCAGGTTGATACTTTAAAAAAGAATTTATTTGACTTATCAATATGCATAATAAGCTTATGAAAATAGACTTTTCAAAAATTGAGTAAGAAAAAACTCAATATAAAATAATTGTAAGTGTAATTGAGTAGTGTAATTTACTTTCACTTTACAGGAAAAGGCTTTCAGCTCCACCTCTTAAGCAGATTTAGAAAATGACACACTGGCTCCTGGCAGTAGTGTATTGATTGAAAGCGTCCAAAGCATCTAGAAAGCATAAGTGTACATAAATTTGTCTGAAAGGGATGTGTTTTATAGAAGGAAACTCCATCACTGTCTAGGGTTTGTAAGAAGTATATTAACTTCAAAAGTACTGGAAATACTATAATATATAATTAAAAGCTTGGTAACAGCAGGCTTTCTTTAAAAACTCTTCTTTTTCATCACCCTGTAAATACTTAACTAATCTTCACAGCACCTGTTTCACAACTGGGAGGAAATTAGGCAGAAAAATGGAACCACTCAGCTACTATCATGAATAAAATTAAAGTCTAAATAGAATAAAAATAGAAGATCCATCAGGAAACATTCTTTGTTCATCAGTGAATGAACTGCAGTCCCTCCTTGGACCTCATTGGGAACTTTACCTCATATAAAGGATGTATTTTTTTCCACCATTCATAAAGTTTACCTTATTTTGGTTTTGTGTAATAGTGTGTCCTAATTTGTCTTATACATTTTTGCTTCTTTTTATTAGAGCAGTTTATGACATGCTTTGTGTCAGTAAAATTTAAAAAGATTTCTTTTTGTTTATTCCTCCTTTCTCATATGTACTGTCTTCCCCCAGATGTAAAGCTTTTCTGTGCTTAGGCTTGGGATTAGGTAGACTTATGCCCTGTTTAGTAACTGCAAGAAATGTCAATGACATGAACAGTGTTGTCCTGGATTTATGTTTTAACAGTTACTTAGTCTGATACTGACTTTCTGTATCTTTGATGATCAGACTGTTCTGGAGTCAACATTTCAGAACAGATTTATTCACTGCTACGTACTTAAAGAAGTTGGTGCTGTTCATTTCTGGGGCTGTGGAGCACCATTTGGAATAGCAGCTGCTGAGGTAATGATTTGGACATGTCCCCTGCCATCCTTGAAAGGAGAAACATCGTGGGCGCACAAAACCTTTCCAAAATATCAACGACATGCAAGCCTGAAAACATTTGCGTATTTTATTTTAACAGATTTTTTCCCACCATGAATATGTTTATCTTGCTTGCAGATACTGAGTCTGTTTGTGTGATGTCAAGCAGGAATGACTTCAGGAATTTTTGTATATCTAGGGCTCCGGTAAGTTCAGGAGCAAGGGCATTTTCTTTCTGATTACCTGCCAGGTTGTGACAAACTTAAAGAAATATGATCTTATTGCTAAGACGTAGTAGTCAGCTCAGTTTGCTGTATCCTGTGATTTATTGGAGCCTACAGTCCCTGTAATGGGAGATGCCAGCTCTCATTTGTGGGAACTCTAGGAAAGAATGAGAAACTCACCTTCAGGCCTGGACCAAATTTCTGAAGTGTTGAGAAAAAAGGAGATTTGTAGTGAGGTTATTACTTGAAACCAAACCAAATTTTAAGCCAGCCTGTCTTCATTCCACTGCTCCTCCAAAACCAGCCAGACCTCCACCCTTCTGCCTAGTAAACACACCAGTGTATATAGCCTGTCATCCTCAGGGACCAAACCTTGGGGACAGTCAACCGGGTCCTTCTTCAGAGAGTCTGCCTGTAAGTGTTCTGTGAGAAGTTAGGTCCTAGTAGTTGACCTGACAGAGCAGAGTTCAGTTCTTGGCAGTGCAAAAGGGAATCAAACCAGATCTGCTACTAAATGTCTGAATTTAGACTGTGGGTTATATATTGTCAGGGGTATATTTCCTTTGGACAGGCTTAGTAAGAGGAATATAAAAACCAGCCTTACAGTGGTAAAAGTACGAGGAGACTATCTCCAACTCTTTGCAGAACTTTGTCAAAATGTCTTGCTCATGCTGGTTTTTGCTCTCCCTACCTTTGGAAATAGTAGAATAAATGTATGAGAAGGTAGGTAAGCCAAAAAAGTATGAAGGGGGACAAACAAAATTCCTGTTCGATGCCTTTGTCTCCATTCAATTTTCCCTTTTCTGGGTCCCTTTGCAGGATATTAGGCCATGCTGGGCAGCTGGCTGTAGCACAGCAGCAAGAACAGCCACTGGAGCTTGTTTGTGTAGGAAGAGCTGCAGCAGTGGCCACAGGCTCAGCTACAGTCCCCTGTCTTTCTTCCACCTGTGCCCACTAGCCGGTGCTGCATTAGGATAGGAAAAATGTGTGGAGTAAACTCTCCAAGACATTCCGCTGGCATCCAGAAGTCTGTAGCTTGGGAACTTCCTGAGACAAAAAGCTGGGGGCTGAAGTTTAATATATATTTTTTTTTATTATTCTTGTATTTGATGTCATGAATTTGGTAAGTTGTTATGTGGACCCTTGTAAACTTTGAACATCCTGTGAGGAAGAGCTCCAGACTTTGAATGTGATGTGCAAAAAGATGCCTTTTTCAGTTGCTTTTGAACTCATATGGCTAATTTTATTTCATACACTGTACCTCTTTTATTTGAATAAACAGTGAAAATTATTTTTTATACATGTGTGAAATCTGAAGCAGCATAAAGCCCTTTATCATTATGCCACAGTCAACTCTCTTCCAGCCTGAAGAGTCAGTGGGTACTTGACCTGTCCTTGTGTGGAATAGCCTACCTGTGTGGTCATCCACATTTATTACTCTTTCCCTGTCCTCAGGTAATCTTATAAAAATGGACCAAAAATAAAAACGGTCATCATGTGATGGATGCATTTTATATTTATTCCACTAAAGTTAGGATGTGTACTCAGTTCCTTAGTATTTGCTTTCCTTTTTCGTTTGTGGTATTTTCATGCTTTTATGAGAGTTGCGTTGACTTGCCTAATATAACATATTACCATGTGTCTGCCAGTACTGTTCTTTTTAATAGTTTCTATCAATTTGAGACTAACTGGGGTTTTTTTGGCTTTTTCTTGGGGCCCTTTATGAAATGGTCATGGTGTAAGCCATTTTGCAGTTCTTTGACTGCAAAAACTGCTCTGAGGCAGTTTTAAAAGAGGCAGTTACACACAGTGCTGTTTTATCCATGAGTTCCTTAAGAATGCTCTCATAGTATCTTCTGATCTGTGCAAATTGTTATTGTTCATATGTTTGCTCTGTAGCCTTTTTCTCTGAAATCTCCATTTAAAATGGATGATCCAACCAGTACCTCATAAAGAAATGTTCTGACAGGTCAGCTTCTCATGGTTCTGGGTTCTGTGTATGCAGAGCTCAAAATACTTGTTTTCTGCTCTAAGTGCTGCTCTTATCCCTTGATCATCTGTTGGTCAGACTGACAGGTTTTGCATTCAGATGTGAAAAAGGGGCTGTGGTTATTTCTTATGTCTTCTCATAGTCATTTCGCAAACTGTCTTTTGACTTACCCAGTTGTGGTTTAAGTTTGCTTTCGTTTTGGGTTGATTTTTTTTTTACTTATTTAGCCAACAATAGGTCATGAGTCTTCCTACTTCCTTCATTTGGACATGACTCTAGCTTTCAGAAGGATGTTTGCTTCTTACAGCCTCTCATACCCTGTTGTTCAACTACACTGGCTTGTTTTGCCACTTTCCCAAATCTTTCTGTGCCATGTGGCATGTATTTGTACTCAGCCTCCAGCATGGTATCCCTGTTTACCACATTACCTGGGAAGGCTTAATTCTCTTAGCTTCCCTATTTAGCTATTTTCCTTGTAGCAAGATTTAATGTATCCTCCAGGGTGACTAAAAAATCAGATTTTGAAGGTTTTTATCAGTCCTGTCAAAATTTCCTGGTATGTGTATCAACATTACCTACAGTTAGTTATACACCCATTAAAAAAGTCCAGACTGTAAGAACTGAGTGTGACTCTGTGTGTGTGTGTCTGTTCATCATAGGTAGGGAGCAGATAATCGTTCTTGACAAGAGGAATAATTCTAAGTGTAGAATCTAGGCAGTCAAAGCTGGGTTTTGTTTGTGTTTATCAGGCTCTGAACCAGCAGAAACTGTCTTGTCAGATGTGATGCTGCCAGCTCCAGCACCTGTGGCTGCCTGAGGGTCAGCCAAGTGGCCTTTGTACACAGAGTTTGGGAAGGGAGATCTCAGTTTTGAGCTACTGTGGTTTGGAGTTTGGATGGAAATGGTTTGGCAATACTGCTTATACAATTAGACATACGTTTTTTGGAACCAAAGTGAGAAAACTATTCCAGGAAGAATCTGGAGCCCTCCCCTAAAACTGCATATCTTTGTCACATCTGACTGTGATAAATCCAGCTGAGGAGTCAGTAAGTGTTAGTGAAGAGCCTTAATAAGTGTGGACTGGTGTAGTCCACACAAGTTTAGTAAAGTCCTGTCACTTAGCTGTGGTATTGGTTTTGATGAAAAAGCTTTTTAGGGAGTCAGAAGCATAGGGGTAATTGGATTGCATCATAAAACAGCACTGACACTGCTGCTCAAAGGGAAGAGAAGCTGAGAGGGATTAATGATTTGCAAATATTTTAAAAGAAGAAGGTAAAAGAATTTCAGAAAAGGTGAAACAGTGAGCAGACATTCTTCTTCAAACCAGAATAATGCAGTTTGTTTAAATTTAATGGTAGACTATAGACCCATATACATGTACTCAGGAGCTGTCATGTTACCCAGCCATTAATCTTGATCTGACCTGCTCCAGACAAGAAATGCTTGCTCTGTGAACTTTCTTCTTTAAACTTCAAATGTGAGCTCTCTTTATGATAATATAATTTTTTTCATGCTGACTTTCTGAACCTTCCTCCGTGTGTCTGAAATTTACAACATTGAGCTTTATCTGAAAGCACATTTATTTTTAGACCTTGCAAGAGAATAGTTCAGCTGTGTGAGTAATGTGCAGAGATGGAGCAGCCTGGAAATAGCCCTCTCTGAGAAGCATCTCTTCTTGGCTGGTCACAGTACCTTTCAGTTTCCCCATGACACAAAGGGGTATAGGGTATGTGGTTTCCGGTTGCTTTTTTGTAGTTTATTATTACTTTTCTAATATGCTTGTAAGGGGTGGGGCTCTATGTTAATTAAGGAAAAGCTGACACTGAAATGTATTCCTGTGATATTCCAGAAGCAGCAGAAATAACACCCCAGAGGCTTCCATCTGACTGGGATGATGTGTCCTCACCTCTCCCTTTCCTGAGGCATCTCCTTAGGGAATATGTTCCTCCTGAATGCACCTGCCATGCTCTGTGTGGCTCCCCTTGCTCCGTATTTTCATCTTGATTATGTCAGTCCTTTTCAGCTTGCTCAGAGTAATCCCTAGCACTGGATGAGATGTGTGGGGTTGCAGTGTGAAGATCCAGGAGGCAGCTTGGGCGGGCTGAATATGCTGATGGTGCCAGAGAGAGGTGGCATCTCAGCCTGCTGCCTGCTCCTGGTCCCTGCTCTTCCTGCTGCCATGCGTTTGCGGCGCTGGCACTCCTCTTGTCCTTCTGTGAGCTGGCAGCCGGCACCGCTTCAGAAGCAGGGCTGACAGTGAAAAGCAGAAATCTCATTATGGCCTTTACTTAGCAATGGTCTCCTCTCCTTAAATACGCTTTTTCTTTCTCTTCATACATGTGTACTCTTCATACAACGTGCTTTACATGGCACGTTGATAATTTCTAACAGCCCTGCTTGCAGAGGCTTTCCAAAATGCCCAGGTCTTTCTCTTCGGTTCCTCGTCTTGCCCACCCTTCCTCCCCTCATTCAGAACTGTAAAACATTTTGGTGCCTGTATCATTCCTTTCATGTAACTAATAATATTAACCTTATCAGTTGTACATGGATTTTGCTAATTTCTTAGTATCTGAGCCATTTTTAGGTTTTAATAGGGCATCTATGGATATTTTTTTGAATTTCAGCACAGCTGACCATACTGGGAAGTTTCTGAAAAGAAAAAGGAAACCAACAATATCCTGTATTAAAAACAAAGCAAAAATGGTGCTAAAGAGTGTCTACTACCAAGTTACTATCAACCATAAAATTCCAAAGTTGAGAGTCTAGGTGCAGATTTTCATGGGCTAGTGTTGGCATCAATATTAAAATGTAATTATCAACCATATGATGTAATGTTACTTTGCAAAACATAAAATCATGGTTTGTGCTTAGAATATTACCCTATCTCTGAAACACAGTGTGTTTTATTAGGTGGGTGAGCTGGAACTCAAGAAAGCTATTTAAATGAAATGTGCTTATTAAATAGAGGTGGCAATAGTACTATAGCACCAAAGGATTAAAAAGAAAAGGAGGGAGAAGTGAACTCATGCATGAGCATTTTAGAGTCCTGCATTGCTGCCTGTTTGAAAAGACTTGTTTTTTTGTTTGGTTGGTTTTTTTTTCCTAAGGATGCAGTCTTTTTTCTGTATTTTTTCCCCTGTTGCTTTGAAACTGTAGGCTGGAAATGATGATTTTCTCTGACCTATTGTATTAACTTGGGCTACTGCCAAGAAAACTTTTCTGCCTGGAGAAATAGTGCCAATTTTCAGGTTCAATATTTCATGCTACCTGGGTGATAAAAATATTGTGAATTTCTGTGCAGCTGACAGTTTTTCTTTCCAGCTCAATAAAGCTATTACTAGAAGCTGGTTAATTATTAATCCTTGCAGTGTTGCTTTCTTTTTTTTAACCCAAACTGTCTCTTGAGCAGCTTTAGATAAATAACATTTACTGGGGGTAAATTTTACCGTGAGATTTTTTTCAACTGCAGCTTTTAAATGCTGAATAAATAACTTCTTTCATATATGAAATGTTTTGCAACTGAGACTTAGATTACTTTAAGAGCAGAGAGATTATCAGACTGTGTCATTTTAAGAAACAGATTCCTCTAACTTGAACACATTCTGCAAACCTGTCAGTAACTTGATAAGTTTAAGTTTTCAGATGTGTGATGGGCTTAAGTGACATAATAGTAAAATAAGGAACATAAAATCTTTATTCACGTGAAACACTTTGGTCCCATTGAATCTTGAGAAACAACTCATTATAAATCAAACAGGTACGTAGGGAATTTCAGAGATGACACAGCTATTAGTTTAAATTCTGGGAAAAAGTAGTTGGAAAAACATGAAACTTTCAAATCTTTTCAGCACTTACACTTATGTCTCTAAAACATCTTTGGTTGAGTAGAAATGCTTTGGAGAACAGTAGAGTGGAATTGGCTCTATGGTTCAGAATATTAGATCCCTGCAAATGCTCAATAACAGATAATGAGGATATGTGAGAAATTCAACCAGGAGTGTAAAGAGAGGCACATTCATGCAACGAGCTCCATATGGCTACACATTTCTGCTTTGCAGAACATCAATTCTATCAGCAGGTCCCCCCACAGTACATGGATAAGCTGTGTAGAGCTGACTGCATCATCAAAATGAAGTGACAGCATGTCTCAGTTGGTCAGCTAAAGGCTGTGTGATATTCTTGATCATGGGGATAAAGTCCATGATTATTTTGTTTCTGTTAGCTGATTCAATTGTGTGTTTCGTCCAGTTATTCTTACAGTGTGCGTTTATTGTCTGCGATAACACGTGCCTAGGCTTTGGTTTGGAATGGAACTGTTTGGTCCTAACAGCAATTTCTGGGGAGTTTCTAGTGAACAGCTTGGGGAATGGGGGACTAAAATAAGGAATTCCATGAATAGCTGAGCATCTTAGCCCTCTTTATCCCGAATGCTCTAAGCTACCCACTACCATGACAGCAGGTCCCAGTTAGATGCTGTGTGACACCCCAGCTGTAATGCTCCAGGCATTGTCCCTATCTGCCTCCCCCTCACATGTGCTCGTATTTCCCCTTCTATCCATCTCCCTGCAGCCCTCCCTAATTTCTTCCACCTCCTCCTAAATCTGTAAGCTACTTCTTGAAGTACCCTCTGTATTTTTGGGCTTGGTTGGCCAAAAGTCACCCTGTGCTTTTGTTAGTTTCCAGCTGTATCTGCACTTACTCATCAGGAAATGTGTGCAACCCATCAGGGGTTTTGTGCCTGTCTCCAGAATGACATCTCCAGTGGAGTTCTGCTCTCTAACACTACCAGTGATGTTAAAATATTTCAGTGGTCCCTGTCTTTTGAGTCTCACAGCCACATAAACCTACAGGAACATTGTGTCTTTTAGATTTTTCACTCTGTTAAATTGAATAGTAATTGGGCAATGAATTACAATACGTTTCGTTGCCTATGGAAAAACAGGCACTGTCATTTTGGAACTAAGTCAAAACTCAACTTTCTAGAAATGTGAAAGCTGATTTGCTGTGTCTATATGAGTGACTGAATGCGATCCCTTTCAGTCTGATTAGTTACGTGCATTAAAAAACGAGAAAAATGTATTTGTTAGAGTTTGATGCCTGTGAATGAAACAATATCAGTATCAATAAACTTTGTGATTAATTAAAACACTGAGAAACTTCAGCTTCATGTCATTTCAAGTCAGAATTTTTCCCTTTCATCTTGAAACTTACCTTAACAATAAGAAGTAATTATATTTTTAGACAGATTTAAATTAAAGTGTCCATAATTCAAAATAACTTCCAGTTATGTCTGTTTGAAAAGTGATTTGTTGTTAGGTCTGTCCATTCCTTTCCACAAGAATGCCTATTTTGGAGCCAGGTGAAACACTACCAGCTGGTTTGATTGATGATGCCGATACCTCATGTTCATGGAAGACATTTAATCAGTCAGGGAATTAAGGCTCTTCACTGCCTCAAATACACTAGAAGAAGAATTTGGGGATTAAGTGCTGCCACAGCCTTCCAGCACAGAGCAAGGTCAACAGGTCAACAGTGGAAGTTAGAAAGCATCTGCTGCTGCAGAGGAGTTTGTAAGGGAGGGAGCTGCAAGCGCCCCAAAGGGGAGCTTAGCGCTGAGAGTGAAGTCATTGCCACTGCTGGTATAAAATTAGTAATGAATGGAACAATCCACTGTGCTGGTTTATGGACTTTCTCTAAAAGGTGACTGCAGGCGACACGTGGAATTTGCACAGGAGATCAGCCTAGTGCAAATCCAAAGGACAACATTATCGTCACCTTCAAATGGAAGACACAGACTTGGCACTTCTCACTCCAGATGTTTCATGAGCAGCTGTGATTATCATCAAAGTCTATCACACAGTAGCTACATTTTAAGACTTGAAAATGCATGGGTTTAAACAGCAGAGGTAGAATCTGCCACATTTTTCTGTCTAGACATGCTTTTAGCTGCAGCATCTTGAAGTAACAGAACATAAATTTGTAAAAATTGAAATACTGCAGATAGCATCCTGATGTCAGGGTGGGAGAGGACTGCATAACCATTTGATCATGACAGGGACACATGAAAACAGACCTCAGTGGCTTTTGCTAATGTGTGAGCTGATGCCTTCTTCCCCCACAGCAAAGCTGTGCTTTTACTTTTTGGTTGAATGATAAATACTGTTACTGAAGCTCCTGGTTATTATTTTTATGTATATATCTAAGCTCTTTCTTAATTCTTTGCAAATACATTTGAAGCATGAAGAGTGACTTATAAAATATTAGCCTTTGACCCTTGTAAGATCCACATTCAATAAAAATACCATTCAGTTTCCAAGCTAAAAAGAATACAAAGGGATGATGGCTTCACTCTACTAGTGTACTAGTGTATCTGACAAGCACAGGTTCAAACTCAGGTTCAAACCGGTAATAAGAATTACTTTCAGTCTTGAGGAGAACTTTTGTAATGAACCAGGATTTCCCAAATTTTGAGTGAGACACTCTTGACACTTTAGCATTGGAGATGTTAGGATCAAAGTGTGACTGGACAGCAGAGAGATTAATCCTTTTAAGGGAGGAAAGCTGTCTGTCTTCCCAAGGAGCAAGTACGAGGACAAGAGGAAACTTGGCCTCAAGTTGCAGTGGGGGAGGTTTAGATTCTGTGTTAGGGAAAGTTTATTCACTGAAAGGCTTGTCAAGCCTTGGAACAGGCTGTCCAAGGAAGTGGTGGAGTCACCAACCCTTGGAGGTATTTAAACCTGTGTAGATGTGGAACTTCAGGATATAGTTTAGTGGTCACTTATGCAGTGCTGGGTTAATGGTTGGACTTTTGTTTTAGAGGTCTTTTTCAAATGAAACACTTCTGTGATTCCATGCCATATATTTCAGAGAGGTATTATTCATTAAAAAATATGTATTGCGTGTTAGGATTTTTTCCTTCCTTCCTCCTCCCCCTAGTTTCTGTAAAGAACTCTGGAAGTTTTCACTAACAACTTCTGTCTTCTTAGCTGACATATGGAGAAGCCATGATGTTGGCATGAAGTTATCTCCCAGTTACAGTGCCAGCAGTGTTATTTTGCAGCATTGTTTAGCATAGGAAACTGCTTTGCCTTTTATCTGTAATTTCAGTTTTTCTGAATGTTTGTTTTTAGATTTATAATGTTAATATTGACAGCTTCTTTTGCATTTTGAAATGTCTAATAAAAAGGATAATGATAGCAGGAAATAATTTTTGTTGATCTTGTATTTCTTTTTTTAATTCCCTCTCCTTTATGTACCTTTAATGAGTTCTCTGGGGCAGATATTGAAGAATAGCTGTTTTAGGAAAGATTGCAACATAGAAATGCCAACTTTTTATGTCTGAAAACCTTCTATTAGTGCTAACATTAAGATCTATCTTAGCTGTGTAACAATGAGCTGGGTGCTTCTCTGTTAACACAGAAAGCAAAACTGTCAGTTCAGGTCAAATCTTGACTCTTTGCTCACAGCAGCAATGGGCAAGTCAGGAAGAAGGCAGTGGGATTTCCACATCCCCATTTGTTTCCTGACCCATCGACTGAGCAATTCTGATTTGTGAAGTAACTAAGAAGGAAGGCTTCAATCCTTTTAAATAATAACAGCCAACATTTTTCATAGCAGATTGTAGATAAAAATCCTGGCACTGTTGAAGTCAGCATTAAAAAATCCCACTGGCCAGAGAAGGGCCAGGATTTCACATGCAGTGTTGGAAGTACTGTCAGGACATTGATTGATTCTCTGTTGCCATGTCCAAGGGGTAGGTGGGTGGGTAGGTATCATTGCCTTTGATTTGCAGAGCAAGATAGCATGATGAAATAACTTCTCCTCCTTTACAGGGAGTCAGTTAGTGCCAGGACAGGAATTTGGGCTTCCTTGACCTCAACAGTCAGTTCATGCCTGACACCATCCTTTACAGAACGCTTTTGCATGATATCCCCGTGTGTCATGTTGATACTTCATTCTTTGGCCTTGTTTTTACTTGCCCATCTTTTTAGTTACCATTTCATTTATCGTGTGCTTCTCTAGCATTTTTTTCCCCCTACTTAATTTACAGTGGTTCTATTTCTGGCCATTAGATTTCCTCTCCTCCTTTTATGGTTATAAAAGAGCACACTTGTAAATCATCCTTTGGACTGCATGCACTGACTGCCTTCTTGCTGCAAAACACAAGCAACTCTTCCCTGTCACTATTACGCACTGACATGTAGCAGATGTATTACCCTTTTCCAAAAGTACTATTTCCTTAATATTTTTAAATAACCTTTTTAACTTTAGTGGCCTTCAGTCTCTTTTCATGAACTTAATAGATGCATTCTAAAATGTGTAAATATTTGTTGACGTATTTGGAAGCAATCTGTACAGGCTTGATTTTTATATTACTTCCGGTTGCAGACTATTCAGTTGGGTGATGTAAAATTCATTTATCTGTCCTGGTTATATATTGTATTCTACACAAAAACTTAAATTACATTCTTAGCAAAGACATCATGTGAACAATGGTGGACATGCCTGCTGTATCCAACATCTTACGCTGTGCTTCTGGGAACAAATAATGTTATATCTTTTTAAATTTCCTATTCATTTCCCCAGTCCATTCCTTGTTGTACTTGTTCTCAGTTTAATCCTGGCTTCTTTCCTCTATCAAATGAGATCTCTTTGAGTACCTTGGCATGTATTGTGATTTAATAGTCATTAACTGGGTTTTCTCTATGGACAAAGAAAGGCTGGCACAGACAGAACTCCCTGGGTCCCTCCCTCCTTTCTCTTCTCCCCTGGAGCCTTGAGCTCCAGCTTTTTAACAGCTGGGGTCTTATCTGTGTTCCCTGGTATTTGACATGAGGGTTCATCACTTGGTAAAAGACAGCACTCATTTCTTTCAAGAGTTGCGTTCAATGATTTTGCAACAGTGTCAGATGGTTTGGGCTAAGTGAGCTGAATCTGAGTTTGAACACAAATTTTCTGTGGTTGGTAGTCCTTACCATTTTGTTTTTCATTTCTACTGCACAGTCATGCTGAAATTTGCAAGTTTAATTCCTTATAAAAAAATGTTGAAATGTGGCAGCTTGGTAAGTGAATTGCCACTTGCTTTCTGCTAAGCATTATAATCAGTTTTGGCTCCAAACTGAAACCTTGTTCTCAAGTACTCCAACATTTTGATCTGGGAAAAATCCAAAATCCACAGAGTATTTGTCTCCTTGTTCTGGTTGGGAAGGCATCAGGCTTTGCCAAGAGCAGTGATTTTTACCACATCTCAGTGTAAGAGGGAATGATGTCTTTGAAACAATTATGTGAGATTTTTGCTGATTTGATATAGCTGATTTTTGGAGTTACTGCCTTTCCTTGCAACTTGGGTTGCTCTTGCTGCCTAAGCAGTTCCTTGATCCATGCCTAAACTCTGGTTTAAAATCACCAAAATCTTTGCCCAAAGTAATGCTTCTCATTGCATCTTTGCCTGTATTATTACATTGCTATTGATCTATTTCCAAAGTGGAGGGGAGAGAAGGATAGAGGAGGAATCACCATCCATGTGAGCAGTTTCATTCATTATATGCTCAGTAATGCATTCTGTGACTATAGCAGGCTATTCATTTTAAATGGTATTATTGCTGTTCATAGAGGCATAGCTCAAAGGCTGGCTTGAGCATTAGATCATGTATATTTAAATGCTAACAGTTGTAAAAAATGGTAAGCACTAAATAGCTGTGTAATTTATTTCTGAAATGACCACATGAATTAGTACTATTTTCTTGTGTGTTTGAAAAATCCATAGGTTGATTTGACTCAAAAATAGAAATATACCTGAATATGCCTAGGGGAATGCCAGTCTTGCATTTTTTCAGAAATTCTGGAAATCCATCCAGATAGATACAAATTCTAATATTCAGTGATTCTTCAGGTCCCTGAAATATTGACTGAAATGTAACAGAAGATGATAGCAGGGTTCATTCAAAAATGTTTGAGTATTCATTGACATCTAAGAGTGCTTGATTCTGTGAGTAATTATTGAAATACAACTGTACTTGCTTTTTATGGAGGAATTCAGCATTACTAGAAAACCATTTACATCAGTGTTCTCTCTTCCTGCATTGTGCCTGCATTGTGAACAGGCCAGATGGTGCTTTGCTGCATGTGAGCACAGCAATAATTGCAGTTCTCAAAGTGAATGACTACATTTTGCAGCATGACACCAATTTTAGATGAAAATGAGGCCTAGTGTATTGACAGACACAAACAGAGTGAAGCCATGGCCCACAGAGGGGGAGTGGACTTGCTTTCTGGCTATTCCCTCCAATTATTCTTTATGTACATTTAACAAATGTCTATGTAAAATAGGGCCATTTGAAGAGATGTTTGGGTGGGGTGAAGTTTCTGAAATTTTTCTATGTTTTGGATCCTGACAAATTTCTTACAATATTATTTAAAGGTATTAAGGGTAATAGAGGTTACTATGTATTTTAAAAAGCATGTTTTGACTGATAGAACTGGAGAATATTTTGCTGCCAATTACCTGTTACTACCTAGTTGAAAACTTTTGTTTTGTAACTCTGTATCAACTTGTTTTCAATCTCCAAATAATTTTATCAGCTTTAGTGTTAAGTGCATTTTTGCTACCTTATTCTGCCCAAAGTCTTATCTTCTGGTCTGCTCAGAAATTAGCAAGCACCCATCATTGCCTCCCTTTTCTGCTCTTCTCTTTTCCTTTTATCCCGCCTGCCAGGATGCCTTTTCTCCTCTCTCTGTTCTGTTTGAAATCACAGTGTTCAGCTACCTGGGCCCTCTGCCTCCACTGTCCTCTTTTGAGGCCCCAGACTTGCATTTTTGGATGGGTGGGAAGGAGATGTTGAAGGCAAGTTGTCAGCTTCAGCAGGTCTTAATAAGAGAGAGGGATGGAGAACTGGGGAGGAGAAGGGGGGCAGGGGTGGGAGAAGGTTGCTAAGGATTAGGTTTCCATCTGCCAGTCTCTCATCTGTCCTTACCCTGGCCCTGAGCTGCCAGTGCTCCCCTCCTTTTCTGCTGTTGAAAAGAAGGAAGAAAGCATGGGCTTTTGTTTGTTTAGAAGCATAAAAGAAAGAGGGAATTAAGCTCATTAGTCCTTCCTTATTAGTCACCATTGAATGCAGAGAGTCAGCTTGAGTAAGTGCAGGCTTGCAAAATGATGTAAAATCATTCAATAGCAGCAGTTGAGGGGAAGCTGAAAGTTTTTTTCCTGCAAATTTGAAAAATACTGAAAGAAGATGATTTTACATCAAAGTATAAAAATCCAAATCTGACATATTGAATCACCAGTTGCTTCTTTCCCTCTTACTGATTGTCAAAAGAACCTAAATACTTATGAGGCATGAATTTTAATTCATACTTGGGTTGACTCTGCAGTACGTGATACAGACTTGGATTGTTTACTGCTGTATGAATTTTAAGAGCAAATTTGTTACTTTAAATGAGTGCTTTGAAGTAATGTATATTAATACATCTGAAGTACGTGAAAATTCTCAAATGGTTGTTTAGTAGGATATTGTTCTACTTCCAAGACAATGTTCTACTTGCAAGACAAGTTTGTTTTCCTGCTCTTGGCTTTATCTTAGATTGATGCTGTGCTAGAAAATAGAGCAGATTCTGTGTTATCTGCTCTGATAAGCACTGTTTTCTTGATTTTAATCATGGAAAGCCAATTCCTGTTGACACGTTACTGGGTTTACCATAATTAGAAATTGGCTGGGTCCTGAGAGTGCTTAGTTAACTTAATCTTTATGATACAGAATGTCTAAATGCAGGATGTAAGTAATTTGCTAGGAGATTTTGGATGTACCAAAAAGGCAGCATTTGACAGTAAAATAGTACAAATTTGCCGAAAAATGCAAAAAAATAAGGTATCAGCCTAAAAATTTCCAGGTAAACTACTGATGCCTTTTACTGCTGCTGCTGTGTTGGAGACTGTAGCAACTAGTAGCCACAGTGCAAACTGAAGATATTAACAGGGGAAATTATCTTGAGGAAGCAGTAATTAGTGCATTCTTAGAACATTTACATGTTTGATGAACACAAGAGGCGTAGCAACCAAGGTGATATATTGCCAGGTGCTTAGTGCTATGCCCCCCTCTGCCCTCCATGCATGTGTGTGTGGGAATCCAATTTGCATCAAGAATTCTCTTAGCTTGGGATGTCAGTGACAGGTGAAGGTGGTCTCTTGCAAGTAGGATACATAGAAAAGGGAACTGGGCACTAAAATTTCATAGACAGCACTACTGTTTTCCTCTTCCTTTTAAAGATTTCATACAAAATGAGGTAGTTGCTCCTGACATTCTTTGAAATTATGAACATGAGTGTGGGTCATTAGTATGTCTCCATGAAGTTTATTGTGTTTTTACATTATTTGCATGCTCTTGAAGGAACCAGTTTCAGTGAAGATTGTTTCTCACAGGACTTTAAGGCAATGAGAGAAAACAGGCAATTGTTTACAGTACTTGTAACAACACCTTCATTGATATATCTCATTTTTAGTATCCTTTTATCTACATGTCTAAAATTAAATTAGGTCTCCATTACTAAAATTAGAAGAGTCATTGGATTAGAAGTGCTTTCTTTCTGATCCTTAACTGAATGAAAAGAGCTTCTTTTGATAAAACCGTTATAGAATTAAATGCTCCACATCTCATATCCCGAAACCTTATGGATGGAGTATTAAGTTTATTATATCCATCAGACTAAAAACACCTTAAAAGGTGGGACAGAATTCTCTGAGCAGGCAAATAAGGTTTATGTAAGAGAGATTAGTCATTAAACCCCAGTATTACTCTCTCACGTACTGGATTTTTGTTTAAGGTAGCCTTTCCATCTTGCATAAACAGAACTCCCATTGTATTCAACACAAGTTTTGCTTGTTTGAGGCAACGTGCTTTTCATAAACTTCATTGGATTACACTGGTGCTTAATACAAAGCTTGTGCATAAGTATTTTTACTAATTGGGACCACAGCATTCAGTTTCATTGAGCTCTGGCATCTTAAGGACTTCAGGATTAAGTTTACTTCTTGGCACTATTACTCAGTATATGCGTTTTGTATGATTAAGTGTCTGTGTGTTTGTAAAATGCCTTTTTTCACACAAAAAATCATCCATAGTTGAACCTCAACCTGCTTCTTTTGTGCTGAAGTTTCTGGCTTAGAGGCATTGAGTGAATCTTCAGTAGAAATGGTGTAGGGGAAGACAGCAATCCCAGAAGCATCTATGCCTTTAACATCTATACTTTCTGAGCTCAAGGACTGAATGAAACATAAGAAAAAAGGATCCAAATTTCACATTTCTCAATGAGATATATCCTGTTAGCTGTCCAGCAATTATTTGAGTATTAAAAGCCAATATCATCTTTCCTAGAACCACAAAATTGCCTACATTTTTCCATGGTTTAAAAGTAGCAAGATCAAACACCTTCAGAGCAGTTTAGCAGAGCTTATCCTTAGGAAGATGTGAATCCTTCAAGGTTTTTGGGGATTGTGGATTCATCTGGTGTGAAATGAACTCTGGACAAGGCCTTTTCTGCCTGCTGCCAAGAGGTCCTGGCAGAGGACACTGCATGATGAGTGACTGAAAAGTGACATTTTTTGAGCACTTTGACTCAAAATCTAATCTATGCTAGTCTCACACTCTGAGGTTGTTGAGTCAGTAGGGATGGTGCAGCAGGATATAGGATGGGAAGGTATGTTCAAGAGGTGCCTGAGTTCTGTCCACTTTTTTGCAGTGTACTGCCACGGAGTGCCATGTCTCATTTCCAAACTATTCATCCAATCTTGTCAAAGAGCAAGGGTTCAAGTTAAGAGGACAACATTTTTGTGGAGATAAGCTTATTATGTAGCCGTATGTGCCAAATTTTGCATATACACTAACAATCAAAAATTCAAAGTAAAGAACATAAAAAGCTGTTCCATTGACGCCATTTCATGAATGTTTGTTGGGTTGTGAAATTTACATGTCTTTGAATTTATCTGTTAACTTGTCTTTGAGATATATAAGCATAATCAGCATTTGGGCATAGGAGGGAAAGCTAGTGTTTAAATTTCTTTCCTATAATTGGGTCATTCTCCATGAAGAAATTTTCCAGCTGCACTGGGGTTATTTTAGCATGATGCAATGTATTCTGTAATGTGAGCAAGTCTCTTTCATGTCTGATGTGTCCCTTTTATAAACAGAGCTGTAGAGAAATATCTTTGAAAAGTTCTAAGGCGATACTTGCAGTTTTTGTGACTTTTTATTAGTGCCTGTTCAAGCTGAGATATCTTCTAACTGAGCAGTTCCTGAGCTTGCCTGATTTGGTCTCTTTTCCTGCCTTCCAGCGTTGAAGCTCAGATTCCAGATGCAAGTTGCACTGCTTTTCTGGAGTTGAGACATCCATTGAAACCCTGTTTCTGAGTGTTGGGATCCCACCTGGTCTTGTGGACCCACATTCTGACCTGATGTTTTGTACCGTAGTGTTAAAGCCTGGCTGGCCTTGCTGTAAAATCTAGTGACATGCTGTTGTGTTTGTCACAGCTGGCGACAAATGTGAGATTTATCCATCAGGCTTGCATGAAGAAAGCAATTTGTTGTCATTCAGAGAAACAACAGGCAGCTACTGGGGATAATGAGAATCTCAAAGGAAGTTTCATTGGGAGGTGCTGCCTGTGAAATGGTGGAAGAAGCCCAGAAGAAAGCAAGGGAAGGGAGATCTGAACTAAAACCCTCATCTGCAGCAGGATAAATGAACTATGGTTTGTAGATCTGGAGCAAGTGGGTCTCTGAAAGTCATGCTTCATAGTTTACATAAGGATTTATTCAGAAGCGTTGGTAAAAATATACTTGTGGTGGAAAATGTGCCTGAAAAGACAGACCTAAACATAGAGCAAGTAAGTGTAGTACACAGGTTATGTAGGTGAAGTGTAATCTTCAAATGAGTCTGTCTAATTCTAATTTTACATTTGGGTTTAAGGAATAAGGTAGATTATGACTTAAATCTCAGGCAAATGGCTGCTTAGAGAAAGGGAACTTGCTCTTATTGTTTGTTTTTATATTGGAAGGGGCCTGGAGTGGTAAAGGCTAGTCAAGTTCACAGAGGGGCAGGATGTAACTGGAAACATTTCCTTGTGCGCTGTGAAGCACTGATCTGAAGAGGAAGTGTTTGAAGGGTGGATAAATGCCGGTGGGTATATTTAGCCAGAACCTCTATGACAAAGGGCAGCAGGGACTGGAAGGATTGCCAGGACCTTGGTGTGCAGCAGAGGTAGTGGAGGAGGCTGGAGCAGGCAGCACCCAGCCTTCTGTCCAGGCAAGGTCTGATGTCACAGAATTTCTGTGAAGTGTCTGGTATCATTTCAACATCAGTACAAATTAACAGTTTAAAGAATACTGTTTTTGCACATATATCTCAGTGATGGCTGTGAAAACCTTTACCGAAACAGCATTTTACCTAATTTGCAAAATCTGTGAGGTGTGTGAGCAATGCACCTGCTTTACTGTTTACTGGGGGAAACAAACGTTTTGGTGTTGTGATCAATTTTTTGAAGGAAAGGAGTGTTGAAACTGCAGGAGAAATTAAAAATCCAAATTCGCTTTTGTTAATTCAGGTGTGTAAATAGGTCATGCTAAGACAAAGGGATTGAAAAAGCCTGTGAACTAAAATCTCAGTTTACAAGTATAATGTTCTGTTTATTTTAGGTGAAATATATTTTTTAAAAAAACCTGTCTTGGGCATTTTTTATTTGAGGGGGAAAAAGCCAAGTCTTAACTTCTTAGAAAATGCAGTGTTTTCTGGAATGCTTGGTTCAGCATATATAAAACTGTGTTTTGAGAAATTTATTCCACTTAACTCCATTAAATGAAACCTGAGCATCTGGCAGTGTAATAGTAAAGACTGGAGTGTTTTTCTCTTCAAAATGCAGCTGAACGCAATCTTCCCCCTGATAGTTCTGATGAGTATGTGATAGCTATATCAGCTATTTCTGTGTTACTTGTTTTGACAGATTAACATTTTGATGGGAATTTTTCATGGAATTAATCTTTTTGTAAACATGTACTTAATAAATTAGAAGTTGACTAACAGGCTGTGATGACTAAATTATAATGTAGGAAATATTAATATGACAAGAATTCCTGTATCTTAAGAGTGGTTTGAGTTTCTGGTCTGTTTGCATATGTTGCTGTTAGCATCAAGCCAGTCAAGGAACAAACAATCCATCCACTCAGTATATTTTTGCAAGTTTCCAAAATAATGTCAAGTCAAAAACTGCAGATTTTTGTTTTCTAAAAGTGGTTTTGCCCTTCCATAGGAAGGAAAGATTGGAAAAAAACTCATTTATTGTAATTGATATATCACAAAAGACAAACCGAATAAAAAAGTTACATCAGTCTGTACTTTTGCTATTTCTTGTATTTCGGTCTTCAGCCTTTTGTTGTCTTTTAAGTATTTTTCCATTTCTCCTTCTAGAGCACTAGGAAAGTACATACAATAAGACAGTATTTGGCATATAAAAATTCATGTAGTGATTAAAAACTTAGGGAATTATATGTTGGACAAGGCTTTTTTCCTCTTAAAACCCATAGATGGATTATCAGAAAAGGTGATACCACTTGGGCAATGTATATGCTAATTTCTGAACACTTGAAGTTTACTCCTTTTTCCTCCTTGATGTGTCTTCTCAACTGATGAGTAATAAATCACTTTTAAGCCAGGGCGCAGGGGACTATGGCATGGAAGATAATGCAAGGATGACAGGCTCATTTAGTGGCTTAGCACACAAAGACGTTGGGCATGTTGCCATTACTCATCTTGAGTTTGGAGTTCACTTCAAAGAGATGCTTGTCAATGCATCTCCAAAAGGATGCGTCATTTCCATAACGATGCTGGCTGGTGGTGGCTGTGGGCTCATAGAAGTTGTGAAGAGACTGGAACTTCCTCCTCGTTCTTGTTTTGACATGGGATATATGGTTTATACAAACTAGGTAATAAGGTATTAAAATTAATGAGTAATTGTCCATTGTTTTCTGGCTCGAAGAAAGTTGAAAGCACGCATTTGAAAACACCAAGCTTTGCCCAGACTTTGCCTGCTACATTACCAAAGAGAGAACATGCCCTGATTTGCTGAGTTGATCACCCTCATCCAAATGGACTTTCTGGGACCACAGCTGGTCAGAATACACTGAGGAAATGGGGATGCTGAAGAAGCCTTTGTAGATGGCATAAACCCTGTGACGTCTGTCCACTATCCTTCCTGCTCTCCTGTTAAAGAAAAGCAGTGTCTACAAACTCATTGAACAGTGACTCTAAATAAGCCTCAATTGGGTGACATTTCCAGAGAGGTTCTAGAAAAAATTCGGAACTTTATATAAATGCATTGTCAGAGAGAAAAAACAAAATGAATTTTACCCTGCACACCCGAAGAGAAAGCGTTCTACCTTCTTTTCTGTCTTGCTAGCCAGAATGAGGTGTTCTGGTCATCCTGCAGGAGGATGTTTAATCTCCTTTTAAAATGCTGTTGTGGTAAGTGGCAGGATGTGGTTATGCCATCAGAAAACTTTCAGTACATGCTCTTTCAGAAATAAAGCACAACTTCAGTTTCTCAGAGGAAACAATCCTTGTCAAACAAGGAATAGATTGAGGCAGAAAAATCCTGGTGAAATCCTCACTGTGTTTTTTTAAAGGACATTTTAAAAGGTCTGATTCAGCAGCTTCTCAGTGGCCATAATACTTACCTGAAGTTTAGCTGTGGGGCCCTAGGTATTGCCATGGATTAGAACTGAGCAAGCCTTTTATATGCACCTTACTTGACCCATGTACCACAAATTATACTTTAATAGTTTTATTCTACTTGAAAAAAAGTCTTCCAAAATGAAGTAAACTTTCTGATACTTTTTCAAATGTGTTAAGTGAACTCTGTTAAAATCAGGCTCTTTTTAGAGAAAACTCCATGTCTATGAAGTCTTTCTTCCAAAGTATTTGAAAATCAGATCAAATTCCGTCTTCTAGTCTTTGTATTTAATACGTTGTATGTATTCCTTGTATCTCAGTTCATTTGTTTTGACATCAGCTTTTTACTACCTACCACTGAGCCCACAAACATCTGTAACTTCCCAAACAAAATTAATTTCTTCTATTAATGAAAGACTTTTTTTCCCTCTAGAAACACATAATCAAAAATTGATTATACCAAACCAAACAAAAATTTCCATGAGCTTGAATCTGAAGAATTCCCAGTACAGACAATAGAAATGAAGTGCAGCTAGATCAATGTGACTCCTGTTCATAGTTATTTATACAAGTAACAGGAACTAGGCTATGCTAATAAGCTAGTCAGCCTTTGAAGTACAAAGAGTATGCAAATGTGTTAGCCAAAACTTGGAGTTTGGAATGTAATTAATTGAGCAGAAGAAACACTGAGGGTGCAGAAAAGTTATGGAACTATGGCCCACTTTCTAGGTGGAATTCACTGAATTTTGTGCAGTTTTTCATCATGTTCCAGGTCTTTTTTGTTCTTCTGATTGTAACTTCAGGTTATATTGTAAACTGCAGCAGTTCATGGATACCTGTTTTATATGTTAATGTTCATGCATTCTTCCTGCTGTTTATGCAACTAAGGAAGTGCATTTACCTTTGCATTACTTGGATCTTAACAAGCACAGCATTTTTGGGAATGCTCAAACTTGGGTAATTTTGCTCCTTAATTTCTCTTAGCTTCTTTCCAGCAGCAGCATTGAGCCAGTATACTCATCAGTTCTCAAGGGAATTTAAGGGAAAAAGTTGGTCCAGACTTAGGGTTATGGAAAGGTGAAAGACGAACATTTGAGTTTGAACATTGGGAAACTGAAAAACATTACTTGTGAATGGATATAACTGCTTGTAGAAGAAAAGGCCAACAAAGAGAGTACAGAAAAGGGAGAAAATAGGTGGGCAAGAAGGGAGATTTTGTACACTTGGATAGTAGCAGAAAATAGTAAATGAATTGATAGAAGAAACTTACGATAGGTAGGAAGCTGGTGTGTATTTTCAAAGCATACCAAACCAATCCTGGCTTTTTCTGTATGGAGGTCTTCAGCATCTTGCTTTGCCTTTAAAATATACAAGTACTTTAGCTGAAAGTTTTATGTGTCTCCTTGTGCCCAGTTCTGATTTTCTAGGGAATATGCTACAAGAGAGAGTTGTAGTGGCCCTGCTCTCATGCATAATGAAAGTTAATGAGTGAAGGTGAGTACTTGGCAATGTGGGATAGAGTTCATTGTTCACTGTCAGGAAGATGAAAGGAGTTATTCTGGAAAAACAGTATTTGTAATATGCAAATCCACTAATTGTGTTGTTCACATGAGCAGCTGTTGGAGCACTAGGCTGCACACATGCAAAATCTTACGGGTTGGGGTTGAAGTAGCACTATCAGAGGGGTGCCAGATTGAGTCAGAGTAGGTGCTTGGAAGCTGAATTACCTCTCTGGATTTCTTTAGTGCATTGACCCACTCAGCACTGGTAGAATTTAGTGACAGATTTTGAAGGTAGCACCTGACTGCAGTGAAGGGAATAAGTGGGAAATTATGCCTTTCAGACATTAGTCATCTTTGTTTTGCAAGACTGTTGATAAAAAAATGCTGGTGTTTTGGTTTATGTTCTGAAGTTTCTTATGACACAGATGGAATTGAAAAAGAAACTAAAAAACAAAAAAGAAAATAGCATCTTATCCAAGAGAAAAAAAAAAAGCTAAATGGAATACTTTGGCATTTCCTAGGATGTTTGCTTTTTCTTTCTTGGTAAAAAACCTGCGAGCTTTCAAATCAAATTTGAAAGCAGAGATTGGAATGTGTGCCCCATGTATATGTCTCCTACTTGTTTAGGAAGACAATATAGTAGTAATAATACATACAGCAGTAACTGTCCAGTGCAAATTACATATTAAATTCTGAAGGGAAAATCCTCCATAATGAAAAGTATCTTCAGAAACATATTCAGTGGACTGAAATTTAATAATCAGATGAAGCTACATCCAGGGGAGCCAAGTGTTCAAAATTCATAATTTTTATGAAGACTTCAACAATTATAGAAATTCTATAAAACTAGAAATATCATGTAGGAGAAAAGCATAATTTTTTTGTGATACTGAGGACCCTTACAAAATATTGGAATCCAGGATAAATACCTTTGCTGTGCATTTTGTAATTAAAAGTCTGCCTTGAATTCTCTGTAGTGGAACACTTCTGAAAGGCATTTCCTATCTCTGATTGTTGATTAGCACAGGTCACAGAAGTAGGTGGTGAAGCCCCAGAGGAAATGATCATGTGCAGCCCTGCATGCTTTCACTCCCCTCTTAAACTGTTCATATCCTGTTTTGTAAATGGGTAATGATTAAATGTTTCGCAGAGAAACAGAAATTAGAAAGCATGGTATTCTAACTTTGTTTATAAATATTTTTACATGTATGTCTCTTTTCTTGACTAGCCATGTTTATAGTCTGATGTTTTGTTGCCATACTGCCCATAATGTCCAAGCTGGGACTGGGAACCTTGTCCCACAAGCTGCCATTTACCATTTCAGAAAATCTTACTCAGTCTATGTCCAGTGTAGTACAAAATACATTTGCTGGCAGAAGTGATGGTCAAGTTTAAGGATGTTAAAATACCATTTTTAAAGATGTGCTTTTCATGCAATTTCTGGTTTCTGTTTGCCTTCTGCTCAGCCAAACCAGCTGGGAATGAACGATACAGTGTGGCTTCAGAATCATAATTCTGCAGCTGAGGAAAGAGATTATTTACCAAATGCTTCAGGCTTTTCAAAAACGAGACAAACTAAGGAATATTTTGAGATTTCTCCTCACATGCACAAGCTGTGCATTATTTCCCCATGGAAATATGGGGAAAATATGATTTTGTGTGTTAAGATACTGTTTAAATACTGCTCCTGTGTTACCTGTACTCCAGGAGTGACTATGAGTGGAACTAGAAGGTTTGGGAGTGCAAGGAATATACATCAGAACCATTTTGCACAGATCTTATTACAGACCACGTAAAATATTGAATCAGATTTCCACTGAGAGAAAACACTGAAGGTCTGTGGAAAGCTGCAGTCATCATTGGCATTCTCAGAATTAGAATGAGGTTAGTGAGCTGCTGGCTAAGGCAAGCTGTCTAGTTCACATGGATGGTATTTAGGTTTTGGACTTAGCATTTCTTGGCAAATTTGCTCTTGGGAAGGATGTTAGTTGGGCTTGATGTAACTAGGTGACTTCACGTATGAAAAAAATATAGTGATTTCTGAGAACATTTATCCAATAGCAAGTTTAGATACTGTTAGAGGACAAGAGTCCAAGAGAAGTTGTTAGGATTGTCCATCCAGAGCGTTGGAGACCCCAGGACACTTCAGAAATCATTATGTTTATGCAGCCTTCTCTCATATGATCTAGTTAGATCTACAGACAACATTGCTGATGCGTTGTCGAACAGATCAACAATCCAGACAAGAGCTGGTGGGATTCGAAGAACAATTTTTGTCTTATTCTAGGAGACAACCCTAGAGATGTGGAGAAGTAGCACTGTATAAACACAGCTTGGACAAGGGAAGAAACAGAAAGTGCCTCCAGGCTTGTGAACGTAATTGATGGAGTGGTAGGTAACAGTGGGAAATGGCAAAAGGTATAAAGCAGACAGAGTTTCAGAGGCAGTGAGTGTTGCATTTTAAAATAGAAGGGTCCTTGTCTTTAAACAGCATGTTAGAACTGGGTGTGTTAGACTCTACCTTCCTTTTAATGAAAGAAGACCTGAATGTTTTATACAGTAACATACATTTGCATGTTGTAGAAAGTGATTTTTATGTTAAATGTATTTATTCCATAAGTTCAGACAAATGCCTAAAGGAATGAGCCTGGTATAATCAACTTCAATATTAACAAAATTTTCATCAAGGAGAGGCTGTTAATGCAAGCTTAAAATGACATTTTTTAAACTTTGAAAAAAATAATTTGGAATTCATTGCATATTTCATATTGTACAAGCTACTTAAAATATACTTCATATATACTGTTGCACCTAAAAATTGAGCAGAAAGAAATCAGTGGTTTCCCGTCTCTGAGCAGAAGACTCAGCTTAATCAAGCATTCCAGATTCAATAACTTAACTCAGAACAGTTTGGCATGGCTTCATCCTGTGCTCAGGGGTGATTTACTGAGGGACCTGCTTACTATTTTTGGGTGGTATGAGAAGCCACAACAGTATAACTACCATGGGTATCTAGCACAAGATGCCAAGATCGTGACAAATCCCCAAGTACTAAGTCATTTTCTTTGTTGGACATGAGAAATGGAAATAAATGCTTCATTCGTGGTTTAAAATTTAAAATCTGTGTAATCTATATTATAGTAATACTCTGAATTGTGGTTTACCCCTTTGTATGACATTAACTGGAGAGGTGAAGTTTTTGTTTTCCACCCTCTTTGCAATGCAGTCAGGACAACACTTTTAGTAATAAATTGACTTCAATCTCATGTCCCAACTGTCACTTACTTTTAACTCTACAGTTTTTTCTAATGTCTATTATAAGGAAGCAAAACATGACGTTGAGAAATCAGGTGTGTAAAGTGTTGTGAAATAACCAAGCCAGAGCTATTAATTGCTATATATACATACACATATATATATATAAAATATATGTATGTATGTGTAACACTTCCTTTATATTTTTGCTTATGTTACACGTGAGAATTTTTAATAGGAGATATGATTCCGAAAGCCATGGGGAAAGCATGTCAACAATGAAATAATACTTTTAAGAGACACTGTAAGGCTGATAATCCCAAATTTTACCTACATGTTTTTTGTTTACTTTATGGGCTTGATGCTAGTCTAGACCTGCCACTAATGCTGCTAGCTTCAAAGCTGCTTCGGTGCAAGAGGAGCCTCCCTCTGCCTTTTTTACCTCCGGCAGTGTGGTTGTTTGAAGCTGTTCTTTGTTTTCAGTCTGCACATCTTAGTGTTCGTCTGCATATAGCACAAGCATTCAGGTTCTTTCAACTCCATGTAGCAATAAGATTTATGAGAATGTTCTTGGGGTTGCAGTCAAAATGTTCATTGGTCGTGTAAAAGCGTGGTGTTACCTTGGCCGTACCTTTCAAATACCCTCACTGCAAGACAGTGTCCCCAGTAATTCAAAATGACTGAAATACAAGGCTGAAGAGAATCAAAGCCAAACAGAGAATACATTTTGAAGACTGTAAGTAGACTTTGGTGGCGTGGAACATCCCAGGTGAGACAGTTGGCAAGCCTGCAGGGACTCTGTTGCATGAGTATTCAGAATAACTAAGCAATTAAACTTTTAGGGTCATGGGCATGCAACAGAGAACCTCAGTGCTAAGCACTGCATAGATATGTGGAGGTTTTCACTTCACAAAAAGGAGATGAAAATGTGACATAAAGCAGTGATTCAGTAACAACTGATGATTAGTCTATCCAAATTTTAGGTGAGCAGCTTTGTACTCCAAGAACAACTGGTTGAAAGTTTCTAAAGATGAAAAGTTAGGACTCAGAATCTTTTGAAAACAGAGTCAATGCCCCAGCTAACCTCAAATTTGCACTGCCAAATTCTTAGTATTTGAGAAGTATGAGCAGTTGGCATCGCATCAATGCTGATAGAAACACAGAACTTGCAGAAAACTTCATTTTTAAATGAAGTTTCATTTGATACCTAAACACAGGTATTTACATGTATTTTGCTTTGTAAACACTCATTCTTTATAACACAGACTATTTGGTAAAAGATTTGCATGTTGTTTTTCCTTTTACTTGGTTCCAAAGTTTAAGACAGTCTTAAATGTCTTTTAGTATCTGATTCAGATATGCTGTTCTCTCATAGGATGTTAGCTTTCTATCTGAGTGTGATAAGATCATTTGCTCTTAATAATCAGGTGTAGGCTAGAGAGTATATAGAATACCCTGTAAGTTTATATGTATTTACCCTGTCTTCATTGCCCAAACAAAAATGAATAAATAGTAAGAAAGGAACCTGGCAATTTCTACCTGTGAGTAACATGGCTGGCAGGTTAATTGCAGGCTTAGGCATGAATATGCAAAGGTGGAGATGATTCACAATTGCGGAATAAAAGGACAATGAGTGGAGTCTTTGGCTAGATGTACAGTTATGCCTGGCACCAGAGAGGATGAATATAATACTTCCTCAGTTGTGCAATCATTATGATCAAGAACAGGTTCTTCCATGAGCAGAACTGCAGTGAAACCTGGTTTGCTGTGGGTCCATAACATTAACCTCCTCACCTTGAGCTTCTCCCCAGTTATCTCCTGCCACAGTTTCTTTGGTCTCCCTTGCCTCAAAGCAGCCCCCTATACCCTCTTCTCTGTCATATTTCCTCTTCCTTTCATGCTCCCTTCAGACTGCCAGCTGTGCAGTTACCCTTTGCTCCTAAATTTAACAAACCAAACTCTTAAATCCCTTCTGTGGCTTTCCTCACATTGGTAAATTCTAAATTTTAACCCTTGTTTTTGAGAATGCAGCTAATACAATGTGACACGTAAAGACATGTGAAACACTTGTAGGCTTAAGACACTATTTAGATGGGAAAGAAAAATTTGAGATGTTTGAAGTCTAAAATTTTATTGGACTGTCAGAAGCTTTTAGAAATCTCTACTCCTTAAGATGCAGAGAAGACCTTGACTAACTCCTAGTTAAGTCTAACTAGCTAAGGAGTAAAGTAAAAAGTATTCCTTCTATCAGTCATGCATTTGTTGATGGGCTTTTAAGTTCTGCCACTTCTTTGGTAACTTGTTTGCAATGCTACATAATGGATTAGAAAAGGTTGTTTAATATGCCTGTGTTGGATAATATGAGTGGTGCACTCTGTGTGGTTTTGTGACCATAAGGATTTGCAAAATGCTCATTTGCAAGGTTACAGAATACTAAGATGAATCTGGACACTCTTCCCACACAACGTGCTTTTAGCTGCAGTAAAACTTCACAGTTAATCTGTCATGAAAGTTGTGGCTCTGGCAGTTTTTGCTGTTGTTTCAGTACACCACAGTTGCATTTCTCTTTCTCCTTGGTTTTGCTTTATGTTCTGTGACAGCTGAATCACTTGGTGAGTGCTGATGAGCTCTGCTTTTTTTTGTGGCTTTTGAAAATGCTTGAGTGGTGAAAAGAGCTGGAATAAAACAGGATTGGCCCTACTTGTGCTTCCTTGCTGATTTTCTGCACATTTTCTTAGCATAATTTCAGTGTGAAACAGATCATGGTGTGGTGATCTGAATAGATTTGAAAAATAATATGACATTTACCAGAAAGTACTTATGAGGAATAAAGACTGAATTGGGTTGTGGAGGAATGAAGCTTTGATCAGTAATCTTAAAGTACATGAAATTGCTGCTGATGTCTTTAGTGGATGTATATAATGAGGACAAGGCAGTTGTGCAGACCTGTATGCTTATCAGAACCAACCCCCAAAAACCTCTAAAGTAATTCCTGCTTTGAAGGGTGGTCTCTGATTGACTGTGTCAGAATGGGGCTACAGGGTCCCAGGGGATGGGTATTTTTCTGGAGACTGATAGTGAAAATGCAACTCGAGAGAGACTTTTACAAAATGAGCTTATAAACTTTGGGAACATGTAAGTAGGGCAGTAACTATCAGGAATAGACCAATGACTTCTAGTATGCATGTCACTGGTAACAGCTGGTTCTAGAATACTGAGTCAGTCCTCATCTCCTTCAAAAAGAAAGTTGTAAAAGGCAACAGCAAACAAGAGGGACACCAGAGATAGGGTCTGAGTAATGAATGAGTCTTATACAATAAATGTAAAAAAGACATTAGGCTTATTTTGTCATAAAGGAATTTGAGGGAGAGCTAGATTACAGAGTACAAATTCCTCCACAGAAGAGATACGGAGTAATAAAGGCTTTTTTAATTCAGTAGAAAATGAGTCATAGTCATAAACAGAAACAATATAAAGTCAAAGCAGAAATTAGGTACTCAATTAAATGTGAGAAACAGTGAATGAGCAAGGAGATGATGCAGTGTCTATCCCTTCATTTGTTCCAGTCAAAACTGAACACTTCTCAAAATGGTGAATTCCCATAAAATAGTATGAAAAATAAGGATGTGATTGATACATAGGATATTTTATAGTCTCAGGCCTGGTGTCCTGTGAAACTTAATAAAATGACCAGATCACTTTGACTGAGGACAGTAATGTAGCAACTTATCCACAAAAAGCCTATATGCAATTACAGTTACAGTGCCAGTTCTACACACCAACCTGTTTGAGTGCTAAAGTAATGCAGAGGTTAAAATCTTGATGAGAATTAGTCACAAACCTTTCTCAGTCTTACATTTTATATTTGTATTTTAAAACTCTTATCACCTCACAATGCTTTTATTTGTAAAGCAGCGTGACTAATTAGTACACACATGATACTGAAAAGGGTGGTGGCAAACAGGGCTGAAAATCCAAGAGGAAGGGATAAAATACAGTTTTATTTGCAATTCACAATGATTATTTGCTTTTCTTTGATTGAATGAATGGCAGTGGTGATGCAGATGCAGAGCAAAGTGTGTGATGCTATTTTTCTAAAATTTTATGGCTTTAGGATTATCTCAGGATTGGAGAGGGGAAAGCAGGAAGGAGATGGGCTTTTTCAAAGAGTTAGACAAAAATGTTTCAAATGGTATTTTAGGGTTAAATGGCTACAAAAATAATACTGATTATTGTTAGAGCAACTGCAAGAACTTTTTAAAATGTCAGTCTTTATTCTGAATTCATTTTCTTTATTCTGAATTCATTGTCTTCTGAAGGAGGCTTTCAGGGAAGATTGTATGAATTTGAGGTGTAACATTTACTGCACTAATTTTAGGAATGACGAAGATGCTTCGGTAGCAGTGCAGCAGCCATAGTGATTTTTTAAAATAATTTGTAGTTGTTTTTATTGTTATGAGGGGTTTTCTTGCTTAGCTATATGGCCTTTTCATTTCTTTAAAAGTAGCTGCAGGGAAAGGTCAATTCAGGGAGTACAGCTGATGCCTCCTGGGAGGGGGACATAGCTTGAATTACAAAATACCTGATCATTAGCACCCTCCCCAGAAGGATCTGAGTGCTGTAATTAAATGTGGTGCTGTATTTTCGTGTTCAGCTTCAGTTTTGGTAAGTGCTAAATACCCTCAATTTTAACCATGCTCAGATCTGAAAATGACCAGTTACAGGAGCAATTCCTGGTCTTACACGTTCTGTACCTTGTCAGACTTTTAATGGTATCTACTCTGCATCTTGACCTCTGCCCCTTGCACACTGATGTCTACAAAAAACTAGAAGACTTATATTTAATAGGAAGGAAATAGCAAGAAATGTTAGATGGGTCTGGAAGAAGAAAGCTGTCAGTAATACATGGTATTTGATTCCAAATGAGGTGCAGTGCTCTAGTTTTTTATTTTCTGTATTTTTTCTTGCTCCAAAGTTGAACTGTTACATGTCAAGTGAAGCAGCTTGTAATTTTTCTTATTTTTGCCATCCTAGTCATTTAAAGCTAACTCTGGGTCATGAATTAGAATAATCTTCCATTTCCTTCCCTATCATTAGCGGGGCTTTGAGTGCTGAATGGCTTTTAGGAGAATTACGCATTTCCTTTTATTTTCCTCTCTGCCCTGTAGAATAAGCTACAGGGAGGTGAATTTTATTTCACTGAAGCTTTCCTCTTAAAAAATAAAATGAAAACTGTGCCCTGAATCCAACCCCAAGCATCCAGTCTGGGGAAAGGCCAATGTTTGATAATGTCTTTATGGGTTCTGATGGGTTGTGTGACAGTTCCAGTTTCTAGAGCCATCTGTGTGAGAGTAGCCTGACCTTCTGCAGACCTGGGAATGGAGAGGAGAGCATCATCAGCAAATGAGTAGCACGAGAGGAAAAAGTAAAACTTAATTATTGTCACTGTTCATTTGAGGGAGAAACATGTTCTGATATCAAACTTGGTGTTGATAATTGCCATTTGCTCTCACCCTTTTCCATTTTCTTTGTTGAAGCATGTGCCCACTATAAAATGAGTGAATGTTCCTCATGAAGGGAACTCCTTAAACTCAGGATTTAGAAACTAAAACAGTGATTTCCTGTCTCTCTGTCAAAAGAAATCATTTTAATTATTTGCAATTCTCTTCCCGTTTCCTACCTTTGTTTTAAATATGGTTGAAAGAATTCTTAGGTGAAATAAGTACAGATGCAGATAATTTTTAAGCAGAGTTACAGAACAGCCAGCCTCTAATTTATAAAATACAGATGGTGGGTCTGATAGGGTTGAAAGAATTCTTAGTTGAAATACATACAGATATGGATCATTTTTAAGCAGAGCTACACAACAGCCAACATCTAACTTATAAAATACAGATAGTGGCTCTGAGCTGCTGGAGGTATTTGGGGGGGTCTTCTTTACCTTAGATATATTCAGTTCCTTTGGCATTTTTTAGAGGTCCTGATGTAAATAGGAAGTTTGATGCATAGCAACAGCAAAATATGTAGCAAAATTTTATATTGTGGATTGGAAATTAATTTTCAGTGGTGATTTCACATAAATTAAAACTCTCGAGGAGCAAATTTTGCACTGCTCTGAAATCAGTTTGAAACGGATCCCGTGAGGTCTTTTCTCTATCAACATTCTCTTAATTCACATGGGGAACACCATTTCAGTTTTAGAGAATTGAATGTGCAACCTTGCTCTGAGCAACACAGATAAGGTCGTGCATATGCATATATGTGTTCTGCATCTCCTTTATGCATGAACATGTTCAGGATCTCTTCATAACCTTGGATGATAAATTCTTAGCTTCAGAATCACACTTCCAAGAGGCTGAAAAATTTAGTTAAACAGTATTTTTATCTAGTCTTCATCTGTTCTCTTCTCTTTCAGCACACAGTCACATAAGCAGATTCTGTACTGTAGAGGTAGAGATGAAAATCCTCTCAAAACTTCCCCCATTATGGACCACTTGTCAGAATGTTCTGAAATGACTTTTTCCCCCATGGCAGAAGTGGAGAGATGTAGCTCCCTTCGTGGGAGAAGGGAGTGAAAGAGGGGTTTATTCCATCCATCTTGCGCAGGACTCAAACACACCTGAAAGCTTCTCTTTAGAGTGGTACTTAAAAGTAGCCTAAATTATTAGCTGAGACCTAGATGCACAACTTCTAGGTGGCTAGGTTGAGACAAAGCCCTAGAAATATTTTGTTGTCTCACTCTGTCCAGACATAGTATTTGGACAATCTGAGCCCTGACAGAGGAACCAAACCAGTTTGGTTACCAGCCTACCAGTCATTAGTGGGTTTGTGTCCAGGTGTCTCAATGCACAGGTGTATCTAAAGTTTGGTAGAAAATAGATCAGATTAACCTGTTTTAAATAAGTATAAATGACATGCCAGTCTGACCCATCACTGGCAGATTCAGGCAAAAGGTAATGTTGATTTTATCATCTTTGGAAAGAATGTACTGAAGACAACATCAGTGTGTTGTCGGTGATTTATTCTTTGTGACTCCTGACAGGGTTTCAGCCACTGGTTTACTTCTGCCAATGTCACACCATTGGAAGCTATTAGCTAAAGTTTTGACAGTTCTTACCTCTTTATCCACTGTCATGACACCATTTACTAGCTCTGCACTCTGTATACTTGCATGCGTTTGATCTTGACTAATCAACTAATTGGATTGTGTTAATCAGCTTTTAAGCTGCTTTTATTGGAGACCTTTGGCCGAGATGCTGGGGCAGTGTCAGCATAGTGGAATTTCTGCTTGGCTGTAGTGTAATAAATTTTAAACTCCAGATGTGATGAGTTTCACTTTTTGAGAAGTGTAGTGTAATGTCAGTGAGCTGGGCCTGCCTGTTCGGTTGGAAATCAGAAAAAAAGAGGACAGGACATGAAACTGCTTGTAGTTGTTTGTAAGGAAGGTGTAGAGTTCCTGGTGTATAGAGAGCAATCCTGGCAGAAGCTAAGAAGTGTACAGCTACTTACACAGCAGCTATTGCCAACTCTGAAACATGTTGCAGCTTTTTTTCCAGCCCATCCTCAATTTCTTATCATGGCTGTGGTGCTACAAGTAACTATGTTCTCAGATCTTCCCACAGATATGCTTATTTAAGATTTTTCCTGACCTTGTTCCATCCAAAACAAGCTTGGTTAATTTATGCAGCCTGGAAAAGATGTCTGTGTTTAACCCTACCTGATCCACTTTTGTGGGGTGAGGCATCTCATCTCAGGTTGGACTTCATGATCTTGGTGAATTTTTCTAACCTTAATGTTTCTATAATTCTGTGGTCTGGCAAGAGGGCTGTGTGAGTGAGCTGGGCAATAATCGTTTTCATTAAATCATAAAAAATTGGATGGAAGCAGCCTTTGGAAGTCTTGAATCAAAACTATTTACAGCACTGTCTCTGATGAACCTGGTCTTTGTCCAGCTTAGTCTTGAAAAGCTCCAAGAATCCCACTGGACAGCCTGTTCCACTGCTGCCTGGAATTTTGTTAATCACATTTGTCAAGTCTGAAGCATCCAAGCTGTAGTTTGTGATGTTTACCACTTGTTGTATTCCTGCTACTACCAAAGTGAATTTGGGTCTGTCAGCACTCCAGAAACTCTTTAAACCGTTGTAGGCTGCTATTAGATTGCCTCTTGACCTTCCCTTTGCAAAACTAACAAAGCCCAGCTCCCTTAACCTTTCATTGTGGGTCACATGCCTTCTGTGTGGTGTTTGTATTATTTGTGAAGAAGGCACACTGTTGCTTCCTATTTATTTGGAGTGCACCATGACCTCTAGGTCATGACCCCTCTAGGTCATTTCAGCAGGGCTGCTACACAAGCAGTCAATTTCCAGGCTACAGTGATGTATGGGTTTAGCGTGCTCAGAAACCAAACTTCACACTTGTAGTTGAACATGATGAAGTTTCTGTTGTCCCAGTCCTCACTTCAAGGAGTATTGGGACTTCATTGGGTTTCTCAGCTGAATCTCTTAGGGAGAGGTTGAGATAAAAAGTAATTTATGATTGTCCACAAAGTTGCTGAGGGGTCTGTTTTGTCACTCAAGTAGCTGATGAAGACAGTGAACAATATCAGCCTGCTACTGATATTGCAGTACTTGGCTGATGACCAGAGCAGTGGTAAAGTCCCTTCATGACTGTCAGCTCAACCAATCAGTTTTCAACAGACCTAAGAATGGGTTCTTCTAGCCCTTACTTCCTCAACTCTCAAGTGAGTATGGGAGAGTCACAATGTCAAAAAGTGTAATAATCTGAGATATATTGGATCCACCTCTCTCTCCTCATCCCCAGAGCAGGTTATTTTTGTTACAGAAAGCAGTCAGCTGGATGAAGCATGGTCTGCCTGCTTTCAGTCTTTTTGATTACCTTCTTGTCCTTTATGTGTCTGGAAGTAAACTCCCAGGAATATGTTTCCTGCCTGTACAAGGACTGAGATGAGCTGACTGACCTGTTGTTCACTTGGTCCTCCTTCTTGCTTTTCTTAAAATAGGCATATCAGTCTTTTTCCAACTCTGGGGGCTTACTCTGATCATGTGCATTTTCTCGTACATAATGGCCACACAATCACATCAGCCAACTCTTTTGGCACCCCTGGATGAATCTCCTCCAGTGCCAGGTGTTGGAATAAATACACTGAATTTTGGTGATGAGTCCCTAACCAGTTACTTACAATCTGTCAACTGCCCAAACTTTCTAAAACTGTAGTGGTCCATGCAGGGGTCTGGAAGCAAGTTTTTCCATATTGTGATTCTGCTTCAATAATCTCTGGGACTACATTTCCCCTGAACTTCCTTTTGCTGCTGGCATTGCTTGCAGAAGCCCTTCTTGTTTCCCTTTGCCTAGCTGGCTAATTCAGCTGTCGCTGGCCTTTGACCTTCCTGGTGTTAACCCCTAGTGACCAAGCAACGTGTTTCTCCTCCTTCTGTGGTGCCTTTGTAACCAGCAGAGCTGCTTGTTGGCGAGGACGTGTGGCCCGCACCTTGGGTGTTCATGGAAGCTCTGGGAAGCTGTGAGTGCACAGACGGTGTTCCCGTCGCTCTCCCTCCAGGGCAGAGGAGTGCCTGCTAAAGATACCATCTGAATATTTACACCATTTCAGTCACTTGCTTTTGTACACGTGTAACAGGTCATGAGAAACTATTACTTTCCATATACCTGATGGCTATTTGCAGTATGACTAATTCATCTCAGCAGGCACTCTATTATAAATATGTATTATATTGGGATAGTGCTGTAAATGGCCATGTTGTTCAGAGGAATTGCTCTGCTTCAACATAATACTTTTCCAGTTACGCTACAGTGGTGCCATTTTTTAATTTAGTGCAGTTAAAGTGTCATAAAATTGAAATATAGGAAGTGAACCTGTCTACTTTTTACTTCGGAGTCCACATAATGGTACAATCTTGATACAATCTGTATTTTAAAGTAAAGGTAAAGCAATGCATATGTAGAACTTTGCCCCTGCTTTTTTTCTGTATGGATGCTGATGTATGCCATGGAATTGTTTATGTCCAAAGCACTTCAGAGTGAGTGGGTGTGATGGTGCTCTGATGGTGACATGTGGGAAGAAATCTCCTTCAGTTTGGTTATCCTGCTCTCACATTCTTTGGAAACTGTGTCAGCTGAGACAGCAGTTTGTCTTGCCTTAGTGTTGCCACCTCTTTGTTCTCAGGACTTTTATGTCTTGATGCTTTAAACTTTCTCTTATACGTATTTAGTTTGAGTGAATGTGTTTTCTAGTACATTTTACTGGTAACTACAATTTGTCAATAGGATGGATAGATAAATAATGTTGTGAAAGCTTTTCAGGTCAAACTTTGAGTGGATGTGTTTTTTAATGCATTAATGGCAGCTCAAATATTCACTATTTCACTAATTGTACTTCTTATTCAAGCTGAAATGGCTTATTCCTGGGCTCTTTTCTAGTATCAAAGTAACAAAAGAGCAGTTGACTTTTACCTTAATCAAGCTTACTCAATGAGACATCAGTGTGCAAGGTCTGTTGCATAATTGTGTTTCAGAATTATGTTTAAGAAGACATCTCAAAGGTCACAAGAGACACTTCTAGAAAGATTTTCAATAACAGCTTGTTTGCAAAATGAAATTCCAAATCAGTAAATAAATAATGAATAGAGTTGGAATTGGATATATAAAAATAAGTTTTAGAAATGGATAAGGCAGAACATGTCCAGTGTGAACAGAAAAAAAAAGTGCACTACTTAAAATCAGAAAAGACACCTGAGCTGTACAGCTGCTTGAAATTTAGCTTTTTCTCTGGATAATTCTGTCTGTTCTAACATACTTCGATGATTTTTGGTGGGGGGAGTGGGGGAAATTTTTTGGTTTTTGTTTGCTGGTAACTTTTGTCTCAGTACCTCAGTTACTTCCTGCACTTATCTGCGTCTTTGTGGAGTTAGGGAGTACTTTGTTATTCATGAGGAACTAAATCAATCATCACTTTCTCATGTCATCTTGCATTGCATCAGCTTCCTTTTTCAGATGAAATGGATGGGTGTAACTCCTTATGGAGTTTAGCAGTGCTGTTTGCTGTCTTGGTTTTGGGTGGTGGTTGCTCAATATTAGCCTAAGCATTTAAACATTGCAGTTAATTTATATTTATCCATGCCAATGCAAGGCTTGGAGTTTAAGCACTGTTGAGGTAAATGGGCATTTTTACTGTGGTAATGTACCATTATCCCTACAGTCATAATTGCAAAGATTTGCATTTTCAGTGGAAGTGGGTAAGGATTAAGAACATAAGCAGGCGAGAGGTGGGTTGTAGAGATATAACTGAGAATACAATTTGTCATGCCAGCATCCTACAATTGCTAATGATGCCATAGAAGAAATAAAAGAACTTGTGACTGTTGTTCGCAAGATTGCCAATTAGTTTGTTTACTGGGGGGTCAATGGAATATTTCATGGGGTATGAGAGCTGACAGGTAGCAAAAAATACCTTATCATTTCAAGTTTATTATTCAATCTGGAGCTGCATTCAGGTTTGAGTAGAATTGAAATTCTATTGAAACAGAAAAACTGAGATTTTCTTCAGTGCATTGTACAGTCTGCTCCACTCTGATTTAGTTCCCTGATGTCATAAGAGTCTGCTACCTAAGTTATTACATTAATATTCATTGGGTAGATCGGTATTGCACTGCTGGAGCAGATAAATTTTGGTTTAGTTTAAAATCAGAGATGATATTTTATACATTATGTTAGCATACAATTTTTATTAGCATATCAGACTGGGAAAGAGTGATGCATTGCAGTAAAAAGCCAAGTATTTCAAGTTAATTGCTGTTCTATTAAGTAGAAGTGGTGGTTTCAGCATAAAAGAGTGTAGAGAAATGTTTGGCTAATGAAAAGAGCACTCAGAGTGATAGTAATTGTTTGATGTAGCAAAGCTGCTGGCTGAAAATACTCACCTCAGCAGTCAGAACTGAAGGCCCTCAGAAGGAGATGCTGAGATGGGATCAGTCCAGCATGCAGAAGCACTTGTGGGATGAGCCCAAAAGGCAGTGGTGCCCACCAAGGCCCGTTGTGGTACTAAAAATAAATAAAGAAATAAAGAGCTGCCAAGATAAGTATTTAGCAGCAGGTTTGTCTAACCTGACCTGCTCTTTTTGTCCAGAACAAGTTGTGCAAGAGAACCAAAACCACATTAAAGCACTTGGTTAGAGGGTAGCTGGTAGATGCAGGTGTGATCCAGCAGATTCTTCTGCACCGCACATTGCCAGCCCACACAGACAGGGAGCTCCTCTCACAGGGCCACAGTGAGGGCAGGGAATCAAGGCAGGTGAATTTCTTAGCTGCTTTCCTTCCCTCCTGCTCACCTTCCTGCTGTGCTTTGGGCAGGTATGGAGCCCACTTCTTGGAATGTGCCACCAGTCGTTGTCAGCTCCTTTCCAGTTCCCCCAGTTTACATACTGAGCATGATACTCTGTGTGGGAAATATCCTTTTGGCCAGTTTTGAACACCTGTGTGTTATCAACATTATCCTAATCTGAAATCCAAAACAACACTGTACATGCTACTGAGGAGGAAAGCTAACTATCCCAGCTTAAGCTCCTTCTTAATTTCCTTCCACACCCACACCCTCAGATTCTTACTTCCTCTACCATGACAGGGTTGCAGATAAAACCAGAGTGGAGGAAGGGAATCCAGCTTTTGCTGACTTTTTTGCTTTTTATGACAGCCCATAGCTGACTGCTATGGACATCTCTGTTCAGGAAGGTTGAATGAAAGCTCCTGAGACACGTTTTGATTCATAGTACAACAGCAGTTCCCTTCCCCGAGCCCCTCTTCAATGATGCTCTCAACTGCTGCCATGGATTTCTGTGCACTGATTTGAGCACTGCAGCACCACAGGGTTATTTTTTGTCAGATTAGAAATATCCAAGCTGCTGAACTCTGCATTGAAGATTGGATTTGTTTACTTCAGTCTCCCTCTCTTTCTGTTTTTCTGCTGTAGAGAGTTGCTTGTTTTTGAAATGTGTCCTGTTATTTGAGGCAGCAGATGTATTTATGGCTCATTTTGTGATGATGTCTAAAGGCCAGATTCGAACAGGGATTCTGCTGCTGCACAAGATTTGGGGTAAGGTGGCTCCTTTCCCAGGAAAGTTCAGAGAGGAAGTTTTTCTCTGTCTTATGGCAATGGAGCATAACTCAGGGAGCATTTGGAAGAGTTAGAAATTGAACTCAGTGTTTGAAGATTGAGTACTGTCCTTTAATTGCAAACCATTCTTTATAATTTCCAGATGTCAGGATGTTCCCTCCTCTTACATCCCTGAACTCTGTCACTGGTTTGTCTTTTGTCTAGCTGCACCCATGAAACTCTGAGTAAAAAATTGGTAAAACCATAAAATTCATTTTGGATGTCAGTGCAAAGAGGGAAGAAATCTTAGTGATCCATATACTATTGAAAAATTCAGTGAAACTACAGGGGATCAAAAGACTTGTAGGGAGCATGTGAGAGGGATGTGGTACACTGATCATAGGTGTAAAAATAAAGACCAAATATTAATAAGTATATATGGTAGAAAAATCTATGTCTGTATATGCTGGTAAATGTATATGAGCATATTCTGAAAAAAAAAAGTTAGACTTCAATAAAGTTTTTTATCTACATTAGGATAGTCATTGCAAACACACCCATTTCAGAATCTGATTGTACAGCACTGGTGTTTGATCAGGTGTTCTGCCTTTTGCTTTTATTATAGGTAAAGATTCAGCTTTCTGTTCTAAAATAAGGTTATCTTGCTAATATTTAAGGATGAAGGAATTGGACTAAAAGCAGATTTGAATCAAAAAGTGTTTGATACTGCTTTGGGATCATGGTAGTTTTTAGGTTAGCTTTTAAAGAGGTTTTCAATAATTGTTTGGGGTTTTTTTCATCAGGCTGGACACTTCTTTCACTGATTGGTGGAATCTGTATTCATCCAGTGTATATTTTGATGAATAGATTGCTGTAGTTCCATAGGTGCATTTAATCTTTACTGCTTTAGCAGTGCATGCAAATTTTGTCATAGGAGAGTACTTCAGTAGACCTTGAAGTGCAAAGATCAAGTGCCCTTTCAGTGGCAAGAATCCTGGACTGTAAGGGGTAATGAGAGTGGCAGGCTCTGCTTAGCATTATATAGTGCATGAATAAAATTATTATAATTGGTAGAGGTAAGTACAATATACTGCAATCACTGGTACTGAGCTTACCAAAAGAACACAGGAACCATCTGTAGTTTAACACCATGACCACTGGGGTTTCTAAGCTCACAATGCTTATATATAACTCTGGTCAGCTCTTTGGCTGAAATAAATCACTCTCACCCTACTAAAATCAATGGAGCAGTTGTAAGTTTTATAAATCAAAGTTTAGCAATCTCAAATATAAAAATTTTTATTGAGTTGAAACATCATGGAGGTCTCAGTTGTAGGCTGCATTCATTTTTTATCTCTTAGGAGATGTTTCTTCAGTACTAATTATTCTACTTTATTCCCACCTAAATTGACTTTTTGATAGATTTTAAGCTAATACGTATTTTGTAGCACTTTTTAAGTAAACCATGCAAGGATTTGTTACCTGTTGTCCAGAAGACAATAAATGTAATAATTGAGATGCAGAATAAATAGAGCAGGAATATAGTGCACCAGTCTATAGTGCACCAGGATATGCAAAAATAGCATTTCTGTAGAGCAGCAGGAGCAGTCAGGGCTCAGCTCTGAAATCCTTGTTGGAACCAGTACAAAAAGACACTTGTACTTTGAAGGACATTGCAACTTAAAGTTGAAACTGTTTTAAGAGAAATCCTAAAAGCTGCAAAGCCTTTCTTCAGAGATGGTATCAACCATTTTGGCACCCAATCAGTCGTTTCTCTCGTTATAAAAACACTGAAGCATTTCCAAGTGAATGTTTGGAGAATAGCATCTGTACAAGGCTCTCCTGCTTGTAAAATGCCTTTCTTGGGGATGTGTGATTTGCAGCTAATGATTATGAAGAACCACCTCATGTTAATATTCTTCCAGTCCTTTTGTGCACAACCACTGGCTTGCTTGATGGAAGCTCACATTTCACGTCTCTCCTATCCAAGGGTTATGTCATCGTAAATTGCCTGTGGCAGGACTTGGCATTCTCCTGGATTTCACTGTCTAATGGCACCAATCGGGTGCCTTGTGCACCTCATCAGATACACATGACTGCTCTCAAATCTGGCCTCCTCATTCCGCCAGGGACTGAGGCTTGGACCTTAATGAGTGAGAAGCTGGGAGAAAATGTGGTTCTTCTAGACAGTGAATTAGGTTCAGAAAAGAAGCATTTATCAGTCAAAAGTGATTACCATTTGGGGACCCTGGACCACACTTTGCACAGCAGCAGTGTAAGTAAATTGACTGGCATCAGATGAAATGATGCACTGAAATCAAACTTCTGAGCAATAGGCTATAGGCATGTCTTTGAAAATACAATGAAGTCAGCTGCTCTTCTCTGTTGCAGCTTAAGCAGGAAAGGATATGCCTGGGGTGAGCTGCAGTTTGCTTTGGAATAATTCACTCTTCAGTAGAGATAGGTTATTATAAAACCTTGATCCAAAATAATTCTATTATTTATTTGATGTGTCACTTCTAGAAAAAGGTAACAAAAATGTATTGAGGTTGTTTTTCCTTGTGCTCTCAGAAGAAACTAAATCTCCACCATTTTTCTTAACACTTATAAGCAAACCTCTCTCATGTAATAATAAATCAGCTTATCCTAAGTTATTGCCAATGTATTTATGTGATGCTCTGTGCTGCTTAATTTATTTTTTTACCAACATCTTCTTCTGTTTTCTAGTTATCTTTTCATTACATTCAGACGAAACTACTCTCTTCATAGTTAGGGGGGGATGCTGTGACTGGTACTTATGGCTGACATGGATAGCACTCCTGTTACTCTATTCCTTTTCCATCTCTTTTCCTTTTATCTGTTGGATGCTTGCCACACACTATAATCACAAGCACTTTTAGGTCAGTGACTGCTGTGTTGTATTTTTAAACTGTACTTGTTAGCAGTTGGATGTAACACCAAACCTGATTTTGGGTTCCAAATGCTGCCATAATGGGAATATTTAATGGTAATAAAATGCTTTGCTTCTCTTTCATTTAGAGTTCCACCTAATCTGACTAAGCAATCAGCAGTTAGTAGGCAGATCTAAATGAAATATTATTACTCTATAAAGCTGTTTAAATTTGAATGACCTTTTATTTAAGATGCATAAGCATTTTTCCAACATTTACACTGTTAAGCAAAGTATATGCTATTAAAGAAGCATTTATTGCTTGCTTGTAAAAATAAAATACAATATTGGTAAGTTAGCTGGAAGCTTGTAGTTGTTCTAAAAAGATGACAAGGTAAGATAAGCAGTAGAGCTAAGCCAAAATTGCTCTGGAGGTCTTTCTGAATACTGTCAGTTTTATGTTCCCCTAACATAATAATGGGCACTCCCAGGAAGTGGAAGTCTCATGGGATAATTATTCTTCTGAGGTTTAGACTGATTTTTCTGTGCCTTTTCCACAGATTCTTAAGACTGCCTTATAATTATTCTCCTCTACTTTCACTAGATGTTTCTAATGTAGAAATTAATGGAATTAAATTTGTATACATGCACTGTACTTACATTACCTAGCCTATTAATGAATTTCAAGCAATATTGAATGCTATCAGATGGCAATAGTAAGTGGTCTGGTTAGCTTTTATCTTGCAAATTGGATTTAAGTCTCACTGCCCTTGCCTCTTGAGATGTGTTTCTTTTTAATATTCAGGTCTATTTTCTGCTGTCATAAGCAGGCATATTTACTCTCTCAGATTGGTATACCTTTAACTATCCTTGAAAATAATAAGAACAAGAAGTAAAAGTTTAAATGTATATTTTACAGCTGTTGAATATCTTTATAGTTTTCAGTGCACAAAGCTGACACAGTTGCTCACTATCTCCCTTGTGAGCTTCAAACAATGTTGACGAAATTAAGCAAAAAACCTGGCAAAACTTCAGCTTCCTTTGGAGTGAGTTGTTGGGCAGCACACTGTCTCAGTCATTAGTTACAACTGATGTTGCCAATAAACTCACAGACAACCAGCAACCTTATCCTCTGGGCTCTCAAGGCAATATGTATTTTGGGAGGTTTTGCTACTAGAATGATCTGACAAGCTCTGACAGGCTTTCCTGTATGATATAACGAACATTCAGGAAAAGCAGGAAAAACTTTTTTGGAAAAGATACACATGCATTGGTGTATTTCCAAGATGAAATACCCACCCTAGCTCTGGTGATGTTGGACATGAGTGAATTAGCTCATCTTTTTACCCAGATTTCATGTCTCCCAGGACGAGAGCAGAACTGCAGAGCGGTGGTTGCTACTGAGACTTGCAGTTCTTGCTCGGCACCAACCCTTCCCCTTAGCTCAAAGAAATGGCATCGTTTTGCTCTGGACATTTGCCAGATCTTTCCAAAGGAAAGGCTTGAATTTGTTTTGTTCTCCCATCTGTGCTCCAGAGAAACATTAGTCAGTTTTGAGTCTCTGAGCATGTAGACACATGCTTGTCCCTCGGGAGTAATGAATGCTTGAACGTGAACCTCGCTTGGATGAAGATCGGTATGTTATCAGAAGAACAAGGCTCTCCTTGGTTTCATTACTGGGAAGCAATTGATGGAAAGCATCTTCTTTGTGTTCATAGGTATTGATCTGCCAGAGTACTGATACCTCCATGTGAGCCCTGGGAGCTTGGGCACAAGGACAAAACAGCTTCTGTAATTCTGCATTGAATTTGGCCAGGCTTCATCATCATGGCTGTGGTTATGCTATGGCATTTAAAGAATTCTGACTCATTTGCTGTTTAAAGGGAAGACTATGCTGGATCATATAGATCAGCTGCTGATTTTGGCTCACAGAAAAAAAAAAAAAAAGAGGATATTTGATGTCTAAACTTTACCATTCAGGGTATAAATCACAGTAGAAAGTGTACTTGCTTAATGATATTGTATTGAATATTGTTTATTATTTACCTGCTGGAAGCTTACAGCAAATACATTTGCAAAACTTTTGATGACTATTGCTTCTTTTCCCTGAGCCTTTGCAATGAAATATATTAAATACTGTTGTGCCAAGACATTATTCATAATTAATTGTCCTTACACAAAGCATTTCAGGGGGATGAGTTAGAGGCTTTGGTCAAAATTGTGGCAATTGAGTGTATCTTTAAAAATAACAGGATAGAAGAGGGTATTTTTTTCCTTCCTGACTGATTTTATGATCGAAGACATGATGGATGTGCTTTTAAGCACTAGCTTTACCATCTTCTGAGCCTTTCTGTAAGATAAGTGGGGTAAGAAACAAGTTTTATTTGTTATTTTTACAAGGGTGAAGAACAATTCCAGAAAAGGTACTGAGAAAAATAGTACTTTCTCCTTCCTTTGTAATTTATTTATGTAAAAATAACCAGCCTATCTCTGATTACATGGAAGCAAAAACCATTTTTATATAGGAATTACTGCTTCCACTCTGTTTGATTTATTTATAGCATGTAAAGAAATTTAATGTGTTCTAAGACACTTTAATATGGTATTGTGCTGTCTGCATCTTTAAAATTTGCAAAGTAGGAAACTGGGGTGTTATCCAGGCTGCAGTTACATCTTCCTTTATACATTGTGGGTGGAGCCACATTCTGTCCTCTCACTCGATGCCACTGGAGACACTTGCACAGTTGTCCCATGAGCACCAGTTTGGAATTGTTTTAATTTGACAATGGAAATGCTAGAGAGACGTGGGGTTGGCCCCATCAGACATGTCATTGGCCAAAGTTTCTCTGGGGAAAACGCTGCCAGCATTACAGATTGCCAAAGAGGAATTGTTTCACCTGGACCCAGGCATCAGGACATTTTGCACAGACCTGTTGGTTAGTTTGTTAGAACTTGTGGAAGGCCAAAGTGTATTTTAAATTTTATAGTGTTTCATACAAGGTATTTTGTAAATATAGGATACTGTAAGAACTCATTATCAACTGTCAAAGTGCCAGGCTTTCGTAAAAAGCTACTGGAAGAATTATAGACTTCCACAAGGCAATTAAAATTCCTCCCAAGTTAGGAAACAATACATAAACCACATTCTTCTGAAGGCAAATAATCCATGGTAGTATTTTAAATACTGGTAGTAGTTATTTTATGGCTAAAATTGCAGAGAAGAAGAAGGTGTAGTTACATGGACCTTTCTGAGACATAAGATTCTTGTCAGTGTGAACATACTGTCATGGAACTGAATTTTAAGAAGGTCAACATTTCTCTAGTATTTAAATCCAAAGTAGTAAGAGCAGGAACATCTGTAGTGGGAGAGCAGTTAGATGGTGGGTGATGATAGAACAGAACACGCTTGTGAAGTGTTTGTCCAACTGTACAAAATGCTTGATGAAAAGGTGGGTTCCTCAGTAACAGCTGACCTAAATCCAAACTATTTTCTTAGAAGAGATAAATTGAAGATTCAGAGACTAACTTCACATAAAATAATAATTCAATGGGCCTTGAATGTAGCTGATACACTTACATAAAACTGTCCACCAAAGAATGTGATTAATAGGGTCACTTTTTTTAACAGGGGAAGTATATAGGAGTATTATAAGAGGAGTATTACTCCTCTTATCCTAGGAGTCCCATTTATTCCAAGTTTTATCCAAGAGCTGTGGGAATGATAAATATGCTTTGCAGGTGGGTGGTGTTTTTCCTGTTTTTCATGTTTTAATGTATAGACGCAAATACGGCAGCAATACTACAGGACCTGTAAAGCAAGACAAAGTAAAATGTAATTATTTGCTAAGCTTTTATTCTTCTGCAGATCATTATGCCTTCTCTGAATGATAGTTCTCATCTCTGATGTCCAAGGTTTGAAGGTGTGTTTAGGCCACAGAGTTCATTAAGGTCCCTGGGATATGTGTAGCCCCTATGCTGAACAGAGCACATTTTGTGGTTTTTGGAAGTTACCAGTGTAAATTCTCTGATTCCCATGGCTTTGCTGAGTGAGACGAATTACTGGATTTCCATTTCATTCTGACTATGCAGTTTCAGTCTTTAGAAATACATACATTTTTGTGTCCAGAGAGGGGCAAATGCAGGGTTACATGGAGCAGATGGGGATGATCTCTAAAAGCTGATGAACAGCCTCCACAGCAGTCAACAGCAGTCAGCTGCAGGACCAGGACCATCTCACATCCTTGAACAGACAAACACTTGCACATCAAAAAGATGATAGAATGACTCATTTCAAAAATAACATAGTTACCAAAAGCAATGATTTGGACTAAGGTTAATAAGTTTTCAAGGGAATGTGTTGGCTTCTTTGATAAGCGAGATAAAGGGGTGTCATGTCAAGGTATGAGTGAATTTCTGGAACTGGGAATGTGCTGGCAATACTTCAGCATAAATGCTCTAATTGAAATACTTCATGGTGACCATTTTTTGGCATTCTTGTGGTTATTTCTGTCACATGCTCTTTCCTACCATGCCTGACTGCTTTGCTGGGTCCAGGGATCATTGGCTGGAAGGTTGTGGGAGGTGAGTTTTAGGATGCATTAGGTAAATGACTGGAAATGTATTGTTACATCCTGTACAGTGATAAAATTACTGCAGCAGAACTATGCTCAGATATGCCAGCTGATTATCTGGTTTTGATTTTCAGCCAGGAACTAACTGGTCATTAGTTAGAAGCTAAAGTATATCTAAGATAGGAGGTCTGCTAATATGATGTGATTTAACTTATGTGATGTGCTTATTCCTATAAATATGTCCAATTTCTCAGTCAGGCAGAGCTCTGATGGTTCCATTTTAATGCCTTGATGCCTCTGGTTTATAGGTGAAAAACATGAAAAGGTGAAAATAACTGTGTTAGATTTTAATTACACTGGCCTTAGTGTTAAAACTAGAATGGTAACAATCATTTGGGTTTAGGGACCCAGTTTTTAGGCACCAGATTAAATTTAATGGCAGCTAATAACTACAACAGGTTTTTTGACAATGAAGGATACAAATATTTTTGATGATTTTTCATTGTCTACCTTTCTAGTTTTTAGACACAAATCTTTAGTAATATGTGTAAGGAAATTCTTCACTATTGCTCTAGGAAAAAAACAACTTTTCAGAACACTTGGAACCTATGGAGGTTCTTAAATGACATCCAGGGGCAATAGATCTGGTGTGATTCAGCATTTAAGATCTAAGATTAGGTAGTGTGATTACTCCTCTGCACTCTTAAATCTTGCATATTTCTCAGGAAATATTTAAAGCATTGGGAATATTTTTATCAGGTTACTTAGATCCCTGTCAGCTTCTTGGATTTGTACTCTGGAAGAGCTTGTTTAATTCTATTTTTCAGGCCCTTAGAAAGACTAGACTCCTAAAGAGAGTTTGAAAACTAGAACTGAACAGATACCCTTCCCTTTTCCACTTCTGCTATTCCTATTGAGAACTCTGATTATTCTTTCTTAGTTTCCAAAGTTAAAGTTATACTTTCAATGCTTTTAATTATCTTTATATCTGTGCAGAATAGAGAGGGAAATTATTTAATTAATGGGATATTGCTCCAATCTAATGGTCATAGCTGGCTGAACACCACTCACCAACTCCAGAACATAGCTCCTTATAATTTTGTTCTACAGTTTAACTGTGGATTTAAAAAAATCGCATCTCCTGTGATCTGTTGGAGTATGTCCCTAATAACTCACTTACTTCAAACTCATGTTTTATTTGATACTTGGTGACTCTTCTAAATTATTAAGTTTACCTATTTGCATGATCTTTCACTTGCATTTTAGTAAAACAGACACATTCATTAAACAAAAGTAATCAGGAACTGACTACCTGTCTATTAGTGGAAAGATACAATTTTGAAATCTGAGGCAAAAGCAGGAAAGAGCACATGGATTTGGAATGACCCTGATTGGTAGAACTGTCTAAATGAGCTGCCTTCAGAGCAGTGGCTTCTAATAGCAAGTTTGTGGCAGGCAAAAGAAAAAGATAGAAAATAGCTGTCAATTTATATTGTGGTTATTAAAAGCTTACCGTTTCAGTCTAATTGCTGTGAGAGAGAGAACTCCACCCCTTTTGTGAGCTTTTTCTGACATCTAAATTATACACTATTGCTGATTTTTAATATTTTTTTTCTGAGAGAACAGCACAGTGGGAAGCTCCCATCATCTGAATTAATACTCCAATTATAAACTGTGTTGCAAGTAAACAGTTTGATCATTTCTGTACCTTATGTTGAAAGCTAAAGTGCCTCATTAAGACAAGAACTGAAGTCTCATTCCATATTTTAGCTGTCCCTGTACTTGTGATGAGAAAGTTCAGTGATAAAGCTGGCAACTGCTCACTCCTCCATGGGGAACTATTCGTTCTGAATGAAACATTAAAAAGAGTTTTTGACATGCTGAAATATTTCAACAGCTCCATTGCTAATTATTAACTGCAAAAGAGTTAATTTTACTCTTCACAGTAGCAGTGACTTTTCAGGAGTTAGACTGGAGGACTAATTTGACAGTATGATTGTTTGCAACTTTAAGAATATTCTCTTAGTGTGGTCAGATGTGCCTGTAAGGGTAGCTACCATATGTAGTAGAAGTCATTATGATGCCCAAAGTAGATGCCAAATGAGTGCCATCAAACATAGAAAAACGTGCCAGTTTAAAGTAGTTTGCAAAATGACTGCAAAGTGACATAGTTGTGTATGTGTATATATTAATTGTTGAGAAGGCAAAATAAGTTAAACCAGCCCTTCACCAGGACATGATTAGCCTGTAGGGGATCAGATAAGGAGGAAATGAGCTTTTGTAATTGCTATTTTTTTAATCACAAAGTGGTAACTAAAGAATGGATGTGTATTTTATCCGTCAGAAAATAACTGATGTCCCCTACAGAACCCCCCTATTACTCTTTCACTTTAGTCTCCATCCACCAGTGTATGCCAAGAGCCCACCTGCAGAACTGCCTGGCAGAAAAGGACCTGGGGGTTCTGGTGGACCCCGAGTTCAAAATGAGCCAGGAATGTATCCTTCCCTTGAAGGTGGCTGGTGGGATCCTGGGCTGCAATTAGGAGCAGCATTGCCAGCAGGTCGAAGAAGAGGTGATTGTTCCCCTCTGCTCAATGCTAATGAGGCCACAACTGGGTTACTCTGTCCAGTGCTGGGTTTCCCAGCGTGAGATACTTGAGCTATGGCCATGCTGGAGAGATTCTTCTAAGGGGCCACAAAGACATTGCAGGGCTGGAAGATCTCTCCTATCAGGAAAGGCTGAGCGAGCTGGGACTGTTCAACCTGGAGAAGAGAAGGCTCAGGGGAGTCGTACCAAACTGTACAAATATCTGAAGAGAGGGTGGAAAGAGAACAAAGCCAGCTCTTTTCAGTGGTGCCCAGTGACATTACCAGAAGTAATGGGCACAAAAATGAAGCACAGGAGGCTCTGTCAGAACATCAGGAAACACCTCTTCATTGTGAGGGTGACCAAACACTGGCACAGGTTGCCCAGTGGGGTTGTGGTTTCTCCATCCTTGGAGATACTCAGGAGCTGTCTGGACATGGCTGTGGGTCGCCATGCTTGAGGAGAGGGTTTGGATCGTATGACCTCCACAGGTATGTTCCAACCCCAACCATTCTGTGGCTCTGTGGCCATCCATATCATAGTAAATTGAATAATAAAATTATGTCTATATGAAGAAAAATATTAAAAAAAACCCATGTCCATAAAGAGTGCAAACACTGTTTATCTTTCACAGAAGCTCTTACTCAGCAGTCTTCTGTTCTATATATAATTATATATAAAAGTAAGAAAAATGTATTTAATAATACATGCTAACTTAATGTTTTGGAAACAAAGCAATAAATATGAAAGTGTACGTGGTAAACCTGTGAAAAAACTCTTTAAAGGAAACATATAAAGGGCATTAAAATACTCATAATTATTAGTCTCGGTCCTAAAATAACAATAGAAGATTAAAAAAATTAGTAACTAGACTTGTTCATCCGGTGAATCATTTATCTGCACACTGCCAGTAAACCGGTGGCTTCCAGACTGGGTTTTCCTCACACACAAGTGTCTTTCTTTGCACATGCAGGTCATAGTTTTAAAATTAGTTGTTACTGAAAAGGAAGTCCAAAATTCAGACAATGGTGGCAGAGAATTCAGGCTGAGGCAGTTCTTCCAAGGTGAACAGCAAAATATTTTTTTATGGTCCTTTATTAAGGACAGAGGCAAAAAAGAGAAAATCTTTACTCTTTTTTCATAGACACTGTAAGAAATCGGAAAATAAGGACAGTTCCACTTTGGTAGCTGTCCTGCTACTAGTCTGTTTAACTCTTTACTCTCATGGGAATAACTAACACTTTTAAGCATATCTAGAACTGGGCATGGCATATAGCTACAGTCTGGATATTTGTTACTGTTCTCCTTATGCTTAGAAATGCCACTTATAATTCAGAAATGTGGTGCAATTTGTGGGCCTTCCTGTTAAACAGAGTTTATTCTTTTTGGTGCATTACCAGCCCTGATAATCAGAAGAATCACTTTGAACTTAGTTTCTTATTAGATCTGTTTTAGCCAAGTCAGTCCCGGTGCTGGTAGCACAAACCCACACGTATTGGCATTACATCATCATTCTCACAAAGTACAAGGAAGTAGTAAAAAGCAGTTTTATTCCCCTTTAAATTTAATTCCCCTGTCTTTCACAACTACATCCAGAAAGGTGTCACTTTGGTACAGGGCCAGGCCCAGTGAAGAGCAAGGGTTAAAGTCCATGGGTAACTTTACTTACTATAAACTTAATGTAGGATCATTTCTCAGAAATTGCTTGAGAATGGCTCTGAGTAATGTATTAACCCTTTACTGCCCACTGTTGGCAGTAATACTGTATTCTGTCTTCATGTTTCTTTGAAAAAAAAAATCTTATGTAGTTTTACTTTTTATCTGTCTGCTTAAAGCTTTGCCAGCTTTTCAGTCCTCCCTTTACTGTAGTCTTTCTACACTTACTCAGCTTTAAGTGCTCCATCAGCTTTAGGAAAGTATTTTTTCCTAATATCCTTTTCATCCTCTCTGCTCTGTGAAGAGTAAAGCAAATACAGTGAAGAAATAACCTTTTTTTTCCTTCCTCCCATTTTCCAGTTCCAAGTATCATTTTTGGTTTTACAATTTTCTCCAATATCTTTTTTTGTCAATTTTGTGTTATGAGAAACCTTCTCATAGCTGTAATATTCCTCAAGGGTCAGCATTCTGCTTTCCTTTTGCCCTTCTGTTTACCATACAATTGACTTGTAGTACTTTTTTAGGTTTAGTAAACACTCACTTTCTCAGCTGGTACGTTTCAAAGCTTTTAGTTGACAGTATTGCCTGTAATATTATTTGTGGAAGTCTCTCATGCTTTTTTGCCAGTTCTAGTCTTTGCAGTAAGTACTTCAAGGTTTTCTGGTTTTGCTGAGGTCATTTATGATACAGTTTTAAGAAGACTTAAAAGAATTTTAAAAATACCTTAACTGGACATTCTGTAGTTCTTTTAGAGTGAGTCTTTCTTATGCTGACATTCAAAAAAGTATGACTTTGGAATATTTTGTTGGGCTTTTCAGAGCTGTTACTCGTCTTGTGATCTGAGTTTCTCCTTTGACAATTGCTTTCAACCTTAGCTGGCACATTTTCTGAATCTAGACAAGAAGTCACTGTAGAAAATATGAACCTTTCAAGAAAAGAGAATAGTAAAGACCCTGTCTTATCGCCTGAGAGTACCTCAGTGGGCCCTTCTCCCCACGCTACCAGTCACAGTTTTGATAGTCATTACGATCAAAGTTCATATGTGGGATATAATTTCATGAGACATCAACGCTGGGCATTTGTCATTTGTGCCAAGTCTGATTGATTAATTGATAGATTGACTGATTTTTGCTAAGTGGCTCGAAACTGAGATCTGTAGTCCTTGCTGAGACCATTACCATGTGCAGAACTGAAGGCACAAGCTGTGTGAGTTGAGGTGTCCTGTAGTAACTGAGCCAACCACCCAAACTTGTATTGGCTATGAGCCAGAACTGCTGTTTAAAGTCTAGTGATGGAGAGTGGAGCACATTTTAATGAGTAAAGCTGCTGTGTAATACAGAGGAGCAACAAATACAGAAGAACAGAAATTTCAAAAAGGGTAAATGGTAGTTATCAAATGTGCTCAGGCAGGATTTGCCTCTTTTGACCTCTGACTTAAGAATGGTTGAAGTTCAGTCTAATCTAGTCAACCAGGATGGGAGTCCTAAGACTTTACCATACAAGGATGAGAGTTGTCTAAACAGGGGTCCAGCAGCCTCCTGACACAAAGGAAGAAAGAAGTTTCTATCTGGGCTCCATTAGACCTCTCCCTGATCCTCAACCATGACCCTGGTCTCCAAGTTGCATTTAAACTAATTATTCCTTATTTCCCTACAAATGGTTGCCATCAAATGCATGATTGCTTGACAATAAACTCTATTAGTACTATCACTATGGCATTTTATTCCCTGTGATTTAGGACATGCTTTCAGCTGCAGGGATCACAGAGGATGTAGCAGTACCTCATAATGGTGGATGTGGAGCTGGTGACACATGGGTTTCCTCAGAGTGTGCTTTAGAATTATTTTAGCTGTTGAGGAATGGTTCTGACCACGCTTTTCGGGGCAGACAGATTCAAAACTGTGACAAATCAAATGCAATCATTGGGCGTTTTGATTTATGATTTATCTCCTGGATGATTCTCCATCTCGGCTGCAGTGTTTCCTCACCATCAGTCTGTCTCCAGCTAATGAAGTGTTTTATGGCCACTTGTACCTCAGCTTTCATTTTTGAATTTAGTGAGCAATTTTTAATTAATTTGCAACAACCGATACTCGTTGGTTTTTCATTGTTTCTCCCCCTCTTACTTCCTTATCTGAAGTCACAAGTATAGATAATAAGATATTTCCATGATCTCAGTGTTTCTTCTATTGCAAAAATATACTAAGTGAAGAAGGAAATTCAGAAATTCTCTTGCAGTAGCACAGAAATATTGACTGAATAATTTAATACACAATATTATGGTGTTATGGTAAACTATATGTGAAGCAATAGTTGTATGGGGGGAAAAAAGAGTGACGTAATACTTTGAGAAGACATTATAATTTGAGAAGAGAAAAATTACTTCTTTTATGAATAAATTTCATTCGTCTAATGAATAGCCTCATATAATTTTAAATAAGTCTTCTGCATAATGAACTTGCAAGCTAATTACTCTTGGATTGCCACAGCACAGTATAACTCTGTCAGTCTGGGAGCGTTTTGAACTTTGTCAAAGTTGTGAGATGGATTCAGCTGAAACTGAAACTGAATGGGTTTCCCAATCAATATATCTACAAATTGTTGCAGGGTGCTATTCCAAACATTAACTGTGATTGTTGCTAGATTTATCCTCTTCTAAAACAATAGAGTTAAAAGTGGCAGATGGTAGTTAGTGATTAACATTCCTAGTAAACAGACTTTTGCAGAGATATATTTAAAGTAGTTGTGTGTATGTAAATAGACAAAGAGCATGAGCTATGCAACTATAATTGAATTATATTAGCATAACTTAAGCAGAAGTTTAGTAAATAACAAACACCTTAATTAACCTGCACAGTTCTGGCAAGTTAATGACATACCCATGGTAAATTGCTTAAAAGTTTTTGGCCGCAAAACTTACAAGTTTTGGCAGTTCAGAAGCAAACCAGTGCCCAGTACCCCACCCTTTGTCGCTGATGTTGCTCCTTCTGCTCCAGCTTGGCTTCTGCTGGGATTTCTGTAGGTTACAGCAACTGGCTTTCTTGCAGAGAGCTGGAATCCTCCCTGTGGAATGGTTACTAACAAAAGACACCAACTCTTTGTGCCCCTTTAGTCAATAATGTCACAGTAATGTAACCTGTTTGTAATGGCAGGTTTTGCAGTCTTTCCTTTTTCTATCTTCTTCGTATTGTTATTGTTGATTCAGCTTCTGGAAAATATGCCAATTAGATATGCTAGTGGGTTCAAGAAGTGTAATTGACCTCACTGAAGCTGTCAGGTCTGTGCATCCGAGTCCAACCTGAGCTGTGCATCTTTTTAGCCCCAGAATGAGTTGTTCATTGATGCTCATTTTCAAATCTTACTAGTGGGGTTAGAAACCAGATTGAAAACCAGTAGTGATTTATCTGTTTATCATACCAGGTAAAGCAAACAAATAATGTAGTTACCAGCCCAGTTAATTATTTTAAAAATACTGGTGAGTATTGCGAATTGGTAAAAAGTTAATTTCTTTTACCGATGAATAAGTTGGGAAAAGCACATTGGATCCACAAGTGGTTGAAATTTGTATTCTTCTCTCACATAGCAAACTGTACTGTAAATAGGCTATCATCTCTCTTGGGAAAGAAATGTGAATTTTGCTGACAAGTAGAGGTCTCTCAGCAGAAAAATACATGCTGACAGTTTGACCCAGTGGCCAAATGACTGATTTCTTTCCCCCTTTTTGTTTGTATTTTAGATGCTGAAGAATACCAGCCTCCAATATGGAAATCATACTGTGAGTATACAAGCAATTTGAATAATCTTAGTGCCTTACCAAGGTGTCAGTTGCTGTTTGGTCTTTTCTCTTTTGTTTTTTTTTTGGAAGAAAGACATAAATGTACTAGATGCTTGTACAAATTATTTTATGGGACAGCAGCAAAACCTGAACTTTTATGGATTTCCATGGAACAAGGGCATCAGGATTATGTGTGCAAGATTCCCTCCATTGCCTTACAAGTGCGCAGCTCCTAGGTTTCATGGTTTCTCTGCTGAGATTTTCAGGAAGGATTTCAGAGGTAGAGGTTAATGCTTTGTGTGTTTATTAAAGGTCAGGCTTGAGAATACTTGTCTTTTTATATGGGTCACCAAATCACTTTAAGGTAATAATATTTTTGATCCTTAGCAATAGAAGCTGATTTTTGAAGTGGTGGTTTAGAAGTTGGAGACAGCATTATCAGCTCTTTTTGAACCTTCCTGTCTGCCTTTAGAAAAATCATTTACATAGAGTGCAGTGCAGAAGTGCATATTTTATGCTCTTTTGCTTTGTTCCAAATGTATTTTCTAGTAGAGTAGCATAGATCTAAGACAAAATATCGGCTTTTAAATCCCTCATTAAAGATGGCCTTTAAATTTGATCTTTTATTTTAAATCCTTCCTGGAACTTTAATAAGAGTGTAGCTTTGCATATAGAGAGTTGTTTTATTGTTTTTATTTTCAGGTGCAGAACTATCCTAAAGAAAAAGTCATCTCTTTTATTGTGGCAAATTCACTACAGTGCCATTACCAAAATGCAACTACAAAAAGGCAATGATCACAGTAGTTACATGCACGTACCTGTGTAATTTTAAAGACTAGAATAAACTTGTTGACTTCACTTAGATGCACATTAAACTGTCTTGCTGACTTCAAAGACATCACCTCTGTGTTACCTGAGAATGACATTCTGCCCCAGAATGGACTGGGATTTTTTCAAATAAAATTTGAATATGCCATTAAATTACAGAACTTGCTTCTCAGAAAACTGTTTTCTGGATACTTTGTTGTTGTTGTTGTTGTAATGTTTTAAACATGTAAGAGAAACCTCCTAAAAAGTCAGAAAAAGTGTTGGACCATTCCAGTGTTCTTTGCTGAGTACTTGAAAAGGAGCAGACAGTTGAGTGATTTTTTTAAAGAGAGGAAGCTGTCTTACTCAAAATCAATGAAAAAGCTCCCGTTGACTCTGAGAAGAGCAGCATTTCAAATGACAGATACATCTTATTTAGCAGTAAGGTTTCATTAAAAAGTCAGGAAATAAGCATATACATTTACTTACTTGCTCTTAGTTGCCCCAGTTGTGCAGCAGACAGATGATTGCATGCAGTGAAAAACTTTGGTTACTTTAGTCCAATAGCGTACATGTAGTCTAAGGAAACATTTTTTTAAACGGAAAAAAAGAAATCCAATGCAACCAGAATGGATAAATAGTGTATGAGATATAATTTCCTATTCTACTATATGTAGGATGCCAGTATTGTGGTATTGACAAAATCAGGGCCTCAGTGTCTAAACTCCATGTATGAATAACCTTGGAAAAAGTTGCACAGCTCCAAAATGCAGAAAATAATTTAGGTTTAGAAAGATTTACTGCTGAGCCTGCTTAGCCACAGATAAACATTTTTCTTTGCAGTGGTAAGTAATGTATGCTTCTTTACTCAGCAAGAAGAATTCTGATCTGGTAAATTAATTATAGAGGTTATGCCCAGCAATAGTGTTGGTCTATGATTCAATCTGCTGTCTTACGTCATGACAGTTTTAACTTACGTATATATTTCATGCTTAACACTTTGAGTTTACTGCCTATTTTACAATGATTTTCAGTGTATTTTACCTAGTAACTTTTAAAGTTTGCTAACATACTAGTAAGATACTTTGCATACAGTTTTGATTTCTTATTTTATGTCCTGGATAAATTTAGGTGACTATGTTGCCTTTTATTGACATCAAGATCAAGGCTTCAGTCCTTCTAGCTTCTAAACAAAGGCTTAGAAGGAAACTCCAGATTTTCCTGTTTATGCAGACTAAGTATTCAAATAAACAGACTTGCACGTGTCCATGGACAAATACTACTCAAAGTGCAACAGTTTTCAGAACTCAATCCTTACTCTTTTGACATAATGTACAAATTTGATTCAGCTATATTTCGAAAACATGGACACTTTTAGTGCAGAAGATCCTCACTTGCTTATGCGGGATGGTTAGATTTTCACATAGATTTCATAGGTCACGAAGTTTTTCAGACTTTTTCTGAAAACCCTGGGACACAGACAATAAAAGAAATGGCAAGAATAATTTTGTATTAACAGGAAGGAACCTGGGGAAAAAGTTTGGAAAGTTTCTAGCATCCAGCAGTCTCTAGACAGTGGGTTTGATTGCATTTTTACCTGAGAAGAAGGTCAACAAATAACAGATTTCTTATATCATTCCAATAACAGATTTCTTTTTGTAGTCTGCAATATGTTGGAAGTATTATAAAAAAATGTATTTTGCCATTTTACCATTGCTAAGGTAGTAAACAAAGAAAGATAAGAATCACAGAATGTAGGTTGTCAGGGCTTCTGGGGCGAACTGATCCAGCTTTCCACTCGAAACATGACTGTTGTTGGCTCTAGAGCAGAACAGTCATGGCTTTACATAACTGAGTCCTGAAAACCTGCAAGGGTGGAGCCTCTGCCACCTTTGTGGGCAACCTGCTCCAGTACTGCACTGTCCTCTTAGAGGAGAACTTGCTCACCTTACCCTTATTGGGAAGAGTAGGCAATTTGTTTGACTGAAAGAGCATAGTCGTTGTTTGTTTCCAGCCTCAGCAGGTATGTGCTTGAATTTTAAATAGATGTGAAACCACTCTTTTCCTCCTTTTACCCCTGTTGAGATTGGCATGTGCTGAGTCAGTCATGTGTCAATGCCACTTCAATGTTTGTTTGCATTATTCAAGATCTGTGTGTTAGTGGGAAGCTAAGTGGCAAGGCACAGAGCATCAGCTGATGCCGTGCTTCAGCTCCTCACGAAGTTTCCCTGCCTTCTGTCCTTCATCAAATAATAGGCACAGTGTCTGAGACTCATTTTTGTTAGAAATTAAGTCTTTGTTTCAGCCAAGCACTTAGGTTCCTAATTAAGCATGTGAGTAATCCTGCAGAAATAGGACAGCTCATATTGTTCAAGCTCAGCACATGGATAAAAAATGCCTGACTGAGATGAGGCTGAGGAGGTAAAACTAAGGAACTCTGCAAAACATTCTGAGACAGAAGGTGGTATGTTTCCTTGCTGCTTGATAAAAGTGGTGATAGGAATTTTTCCTCTCCGCTGGAGCATCACTGAACACTCATCATAGGTGAGTTAAAGGAGAAAGCTTGAGGTCCTAACACACTGCAGAATGAAAAAAAAAAAAAAAAGGTATGGAGAAATGGGTGGTAGCTGTTCTTCCCTGGCAGAAAAGGAGTAAGTGTTGATTTTTGCGTGTTTCTTAGGCAGATTGGATTTTGGAATTAGACAGGTCTTCCTAAAACATTGTGTCGAATTTCCCTATTTCAGCCCCTGAGACAAGACTCGTGCTGTAACGGGAACAAAAGATAAAAAAGATATATTCTAACCAGCTACTTTACATCTCAAAGAAATGTTCCTCAAGTAATTCAAGAATAAATTTAAGTTTTGTTAACACTGTAAGTTCCAATGTAATTATTATACTATGAATGCTGGCAAACTGTTCATAGTATAAAGATGTTCAAGGGTCAAATAGAGGCTACTGCATTTTTCTGTTGCAATGCTGCATTTTGCCTAATATTTAATGTGCATTATTACTGTGCATTTCATTTGCATCTGATGCTGAACAAAAAGCACTCCCAGTCTGATGCAGTTCTCTGAGAGCAGTGATAATACATTTTCTTTTTGCATGCAATTGACTTTTTATAAGGTTAATTTTCTCAGGGCTAAAATAATAATGCATCATTATGTTCGAGTGTCATCTTTTCTATGATCACAGTGGGTTTGTCTGTAACCTGCCTGTCAGTTCTAAATGCTGGAATTGACTGGGTCAGATGTCAATCACTGCTTGCCACTGCATTAAATGTGTTTTCCTATTATTTCATTTAATCATGGTTTTATACATTGAATTCTGGTTTAAGACTTTCAGACATGGGAAAATGAGGCAGAAAGGCAAGGATTGTTTGTCATTTGAACAAGTAGGTGAGGGACGTGTGCCTTCTGAGTCTCTGACCATCCCCTGGACTGTGCTGGGGTCTCAGCAATGTCAGCCTCAGTGTGAGTGCCCAGCACTTTGGAAAAAGTGTATAATGAGATCAGGCAGAGCTGCAGGATGTTCAGCACTTCTGAAAATGAGGTCACTTAATGAGGTGTCTGTGCTCATTGGAACTTAGCTGTAGGGCACATTTTTCTCAAGTCACCTTAGCCATAATACTGCACTGTATTCATAGCCCATTAGCAGGCTTTCTCACAGCAATCATTTGAAGCAAATACAGCAGAGACCTTTCTAAAGGAAAACACAGCTTTTGGTGGGGTCACCAAAGCACAGGCTTTGCTCCTTAATGCCTCAGTCTGTGAGATACTGCCTTCCTTGTTTTCCACTTAACTGAACTTTCACTGTTGTTTTACTTTGTCCACCCTTGCCTTGCTGCGTGTCTTTACTGGGCATCCTTGGCAGTTGAGCGTCTGTCTGTCTGTCTCTTCTCTGCTGTTTGTCTCTCACTGAGCTGCTCAGTGTCCCTTACCACAGTGCCACTGGTGGTTTTCAGTCCTTTCTCTGCTCCCAGTCTGTCTTTTCTCCCTCCATCTAATGATTCTGTATCTCCCTCCACTGGTTTGTCTTTCTGTCAGTTTAATGACTATCAATTTAAAATTAATATGTCCAAATCTGAATTTTTTGTCTTTCAGAGGAAACCATTTCCCATTTGTGACATTCTCTGTGGTTACCACCATTCACAGACATCTTGATCATGCTTGGGCCATTTTCTCATCCAGTACATTTAGCATATCATTTGCAATTATTTATTTGTATGGTAATAATCTTACTATGTTTTCTTCTGATGTATTTCTAAATCAGATCTGTTTCTCAGTTTATATTATTTTGCAAATTAATTACCTGCCTTTCTCTGAGAATGACAGCAGCATTTTCCAGTCTGTTCAAAATGCAGTTGTTAAGAGGATTTGTCTTCCTTGCACTCATCGTGAATCCTTGCACTGATCTATCCCACTACACCCTATAAGCTTCCAGGTTATTTTATGTTTGCTTTCAGGTCTTTCATGTATGTATCTGCCCTTTCCTGTTAATCATTCCTTGCTTTGTTTTGTGAAATGCTGACTCTTCTCCCCACCATTGTTTCTTCCGTGTTATCAGCCTTAGAGATCCTTTTGGTCATGTTAGAGAGCTCTTTGCTTTTTTCATTTCTCAAAAATGTAACAGATAACAAGATAGGCTTCCTGTGTGTTCTTCAGAACAACTTGTTTTGCATCAGTTTTATCAAAGCTGTGTTAGATCAGCTCCACTAGCTTAATTTGCTGTGTCAGTCAATGTTTAACAGATTTGATTATTGAAAAATAGAATTTTTATGAAGTGTGATTTTTCAGTTAAAATTCAAATTAATAATTGGGGAAATAGATAATTTACTTTAAATTAGAAGCAGTCATATTCTTTCCATGTTTTGAATCTTTAGAGTTCCTCCTCTCCACTGGAAGTGTGGGGAAGGAAAAAGTTGTTATTTTCCTCTTGGATGTGTTTAGTATTAAGCATCATAACTTGCTCAATCAGTGGTTATGCTCATTTCAGACATTCAGAAATTAATTCTAAAATCATGATATTGGGCTCCAAAATAATCAGAGGTTTAAAAAACAATCTGTGATTTTTGAACAAAATTTTCACGCATTGTTTGACACTTCATACACATACACAAGATCACAAAAGAGTAGATTACAAAAGAGTAGAAGTCTTTGAATCTTAGTCACATAATTACAAGAGGTAAAAAAGACCATATTTATCATGGAGTCATCAAAATATTATCAAGTTATCATAAATCTTGTGCAAAAGTAGCAGGAGATCTGACAGTGCTGAATGATGCAGAGTAAATCCAAAGCCTTAGTAGAAATTTAGAGCTGGATCATATCCAGCATTAAAATTGGTAGATAATATAAGGAATGATGAACTGTCTTTTTGTGCCTCTCCAAGGAACCAGGGATGAAGGTTGGGTCAGTTAAAGAAGAGGTTATAGGTTTTTCCACTTTGTCATGAGCAGAAAGCAGGAGCCCCCAAAGCTTTCACGTCCCATGGAGTCTGTGTGACAAACTTGAGTGCAAGCTGAGGATTTCCCCACTTTCCAGATTTCATTGCTTCTAGCCCCATTTAAAGAGCAGGTGCAGAAGGTGGGAAAAGGTGCTGAGGGCTAACATCTACCTTTTCAATTCACTTTCTGCAACAGGGCTTCTGTGTTTATCAAACCTAGGGACATTTCGATTCCTCCTGTAATCTCCCACCTTTCCGGGCATAATTCTGAGCTTCACTAACATTGTGAATAAATGTGTCCTGGAAACTCAGTCTTTTAAAAAAATTCATGGACACGACATGATCTCTCCAAATACAGGAGGGTCAGCATACAGAAGGCCTTTCTCGAGGGAGGCAATCCAAACCTCTGGGATTTTTACTGGAGTTACGGAGAGACAGTCTGTCTGTGCTGGAATTGATTACTGTCACTGCATGTCAGCTTCTTCTCACGACTCTGGAGTGGAAGGGAGGGAGAGGATCTCATTAAATACATGCAGTGAAGGGTCGGGGGGCCAGGCAGCAAGTACCCCTAGCCTCAGATCTCTCTCCTGCAGCCCTCAGAAGATTTGCAAAATTGATCCAGGGCCATTTGAATAGGGTATAATTGCTCTGAAAGGAATGTTTGCTTGCTCCTCAGTAATTGCCAGCATATCTTGAAATAAATTATGAGAGTGTGATGAACCCATTCAAAGGTATTGAACTTTTTCTTGGCCTGTCCCAAAAACTGCTAGTGTTACTGGTAAACAGTCTGTTCTTGGATTGTTACAGCATGGTATATGCAAAAGTGGGATTTTATCCTGAGAAAGACCTAGTAAGTCTTTCTGGCCAGTCTTCCCTGGTATAGGAATGTGAAAACCAGTACAAAAGGATAATACTTCTAACAGTTAAAGCATTGATCACTTAAGTAAGTTTGCCAGTCAACAACCAATTTTCATATAAATGACTTAGACACACTGAAATACATCATTTTGCTGTCACTGTCTTTACATTTGCATTTTTCTCTACAGCCCCTGGCTAAAAAGACTCATCTGAATAAAAGTTTGTGTATGTTGCCATCTTTTAATGATCTGTACATTTTTGTCTTTGACAGTGTATCAATTGCAACAAGAGGCACCACGTCCCAAGAGAATCATCTGTCCTCGGGAGGTCAGTTCTTTTGCTCTACCTTGTTATATCTGATGAATTGTCAGCAGCATATGATTACCAGAAAATCTTCTGTACAGTCTGTGGGTATTATTTGCTTTAACTTTTCTATGCCATTATTTTATATAATCATTTCTCTTAAGGTTGATTAATTAAAGCTGGATAATATTTGCTGATTAAGAATGGCAGCCTCATTCAACCACTAGAAGCACCTTCGTTAGACAAATATTTACCCATCATTGTTTAGTGTGCTTTTCTGTGTACTACCTAAAGTTTTGAGTTTGCTTGTCAAAATGAAGGTGTATTTTTCTTCCTGCATCTGCATAATAATGTCTGTGTGATATGTTTCAACATGATACACATAGCTTCAGTTTGTTGAATGCTTCCTGCCAAATACTATGTTCAAGTTAAAATACTGAAATGATAGCCAGAGAGCTCTGTTCTCTCACAGAGACTTTGAAGATTATAGAATATTTAGAAATCTGTAGGGCTGCAGGTTGGCTGAGTCATCTTGTCCCCTTGTTTTCTTCTTCTGTATTTCTCCATTTCTACTTGCTTTAGTATGTCAGTTCATCAACCTGCGTGGCATAATAGTAATGGAAAACATGTAGATGTCTCTGCTCAATCAAAAAAACTGTGATAGCTTTATCTCCTGTAATGTCAGGGACAAATTTGTGCAAATAGACATGTGATACTAGTAGTAGAAATATGAAACATGTGAAGTGATTGCACAGGATGTAAAAGATGATGTGCAGGAAGATAGAAACTGCAGCTCATTGGTGTGATATACAGCTCTACTCCCAGACATCATCCTGAGCTCTCTCCTGCTTCCCACACTGTGTTCCCGTGAAAGCAGAGTCCTAGCATGTCTCAAACATTTACATACTGTCTCAAAACACTTCTGTGTGAGGCAGGAAGTTTTGTAGCAAGGCACAGGTACTTGCCTGGCTTCGTGAAGAAAATCCATTGCAAGGCCAGGAACTGAGTAGTTTATGAGTCCACCCAGAGCCTTAACTAAGAGAGCTCTGCATTTTTCTCTCAAGTGCCCTCTACTAGTTACAGGCAGGGAGAGCAGACTCTTAGCATCAGTCTGGAAGTCTTCAAGTCCTGTCAGTTTGGGATGGTCCCAAGACATATACACAGGACAAGCAAAACACCAGAGTTGGGTGAACCCTTGTGCCATCCTTTCTCCCTGTCAAAGATGAGGCTTGGGGAGAAGTGTGTGCTAGCCCTCTGGGACTTCACTGCACATGTGCTGACAGGTTTAATCAAAACCTTCCTCTCTGAAATCCTCATGCAAACCAAAGGACAGTTAGGTCTCTGTGGCTGGTATTCTTAAAAGGACAGGACAGTAAGGTTTTAATTGAATTAATATCACATAACAGATATCAAACTAGTCATGGTATAGTTAAAAATACAAAGCTTTTAAGGGAAAAAATTAAGGTAAACAATTCATTTTCTTCCAGCACAGCCTTAGAGCAGTTAGTTTCTTTTCTTGATATAATAGTTTATCTATTTTACCGATTTCATATTGAGATTATTTGAGGAAGGACTTGTCTTTAGAAAACCTGATTAATAAACACTGAATGGTTAGAAAACCATGTCTACAATATGAACTCATCTTGGTGGGAATACAAGTTAATCTGTATAAATTTAATCCAAAATATATTATGCTAACTCAAACTTAAGTATTTTCTATTTTGCCTCCATGAGAGAAATTTTGAATCAAGGTAAAATAGTCAAAGTAGTGTATCAAATGTATTCTTGTTCTAGAAACAAGATTATCTACACAAGGGGAGTGAATGTGCAACTGTGAACTCCTTACCAGTGTGCTGTATTTAACTTACTTCCTTGAACTCAAGAACATGTTATGTATTACTGAAGTTATCATTTTTACCTGAGGTTTAAAGACCTTACATATTTAGTGCCTATTCAGGTCACTTCCAAAAATTTGCAGAAAGAAGCTGAGATCATATTAATTAAATAAATATGTAACTGACAAAGCAGAACATAACAAAATAAGCAAAAGATGTCTGTTTCACATAGCCTGAGTTTGGTTCTAACTAATCAGCCATTTTCAGTTGCGTGCGTCATAGACTGCAGAGTCCTATTTTGAGTTGTTTGGATTTTTAAGTTAGTAAAACAGCTGAAAATACAGAGACTTTACTTAGGGGTTGGTATATAAAGCAGTATGAATTCCCACAGATATGATCTTTGGTCCTTGTTACTTGGATTTCAAATCTTTGTGTAACTCAGTTGTACGTGTTCACAGCCCGATTGCCAGAAACACAGATTGTCTGACCCCAGAGCCAGAAAACCACTATGACACTGCTGATGTGCGTTATTTTTGCGTATAGTTGGGGAGGTGGGGCAGATGGGATGTCCTCATACCTAGAAGATGGCAACATATGCAAATATGTAGTTCATATTATCAGTTTATATTATAAAGTAGAACTACACAGTGGCTTTATAGAGCATCACGGATTATTTTAGTGAGGAGATTCAGGACTCTGCTCCTATGGCACCTATTACCTACTTTTTAGCACGCAGTCTTTTAAATGGATGTTTTGGGTTGTTTTTCTCGATTCTAGTTTGATTTCAATGTCATCTGATGATTTTACAGGTTTGTTTCACTAAGATGGTGTTTTATTAATACTGAGTTTGCCAGTTACATAGAAAGATCACAAAATCTAATTTTGTGTTGTTTGGGAAAATATATTAATTGGAAACACGATAGTTATTTAATACACAACTAAATGATGCTTATCCAGTATCTGGAGAGAAGGTGTCAGCAGGATGTGTGACTGACAGAAAAGATTTGTCTCTCCATGTGCATATCATAGGAAGTGGACTTTGCTGAGGGTATTTCCATGTATAATTTAGTATTCAAACTAATTCAAACAAATCTAAAAATTGCAAATAATTTGAAATCCCACACACTTGTGGGAAGATATCTTTTGTAATTGGCAAATTCTACACTGTTTGCAAGGAAATTAAAGCATCTGCTGCAAACCGAATCTGTAACAACACATAAACAAGGACTGTAGGTTCTTTTTTCTTTCACCATTTAACATTTTCATTATTCCTCCATCTTTTCCACTGTCATCTTTTACATTCTCCATGTTCATTTGCTCTTCCATTACTTCTCTGTTGCTCCATAGTCACAGGGGTTTTAGCCTCAGAGCTCTGCATTTCTATCATCTAATTTGTGCAAATTTCTTGATAAACTATACTGTGGAAACAGAAATCACCTCTCCTGATATGTAAACCACCAGACTAAAAGCTGGGACTGTAAATAAAACATGAACATTTATATCTTTATGTCTTTGAGCTTTGCTATCATGATTTGCCTTTTCTTCTTTTGGTTGCATAAATATCTTGTCAGCAAAAGCAGGTCATTCCTGCAATGGGAATCATATTGGATGAACCATTCAAGCTTCAGGTATCCAACATCTTCTAATTAATCACCACTGGCAGCAGATGAGTGTGAATATCCTGCCTTCCCAATAACATTGGATTTCTGCCAATATCCTCATTTGTAACCATATTCCTTCCAGCAGTGTTTTAATGATTTAGCTTTTAAATAGAAAAAGTTCCATTTGAAAGCGCTGTTCAGGTGGAGGAGTAGCTTTTAAATATTGGTGTGGTGATAGGCACCAAAGAATCCAATCCATGTCATGAGAAAGTCATATTATAAGGTGTCTTTTAGGGTTTATTCTACAGAAATGCTTATGAAAAAATTATATTCTCAGAAAACAATTCAAGCTTTCAACTTCTTTGTTTTATTCAAAAGGAACATGTCAAATAATTCTTAATATTAAGTATTTCAGGAGTAGATTATTCAAGGTTAAAATATCTTTTTAAAAAATGGAGGCTTTAACAAAGTAAAAGAATTAAGGAAGGATGGTGACATTATTTTGGACTATTTTTGGTTAAATAATAGGCACATTGAAAAAAATTTTTGAAGAGGGAATGAGTCTTACTCATGGGTTCTTGGATTATTTTTGTAGAAATATTCATACCTGTGAATGGTATTCCCATTCTGCGCCAAGACATCCTTAATTGCTGATAGCAATTCTTGCGACTAGTGAATTTGTCTGCATTAGACCTTCCACATTCCTAACAGTGCATTGGCCAAGCCAGTGTCAGCAACACTGAGAAACTTGTCTAAATTTCCCTAGTGTACACAAAGCCTTAGAGCCCTAACTTATATTATTATGTAGAAAAATGTCAGTTAATTGCCTTTCTTGTCATTCTGAATTCCAAATAGATTGTGTCAGAAGCAATAGAGATTACTGTTTCTGCCTTTACAGCATAAAAATTATGGTTTCTTGACTAAAAACAAATATGATTATAAAAGGGAGATTGTTCTCTGAAAAAAAAATCCTTTTTGCCTAAGTCATTGTAAGAGATTAAAATAATGATGGCATATTAGAGTGTCCTGCTGAGAATCTTTAACCATACGGAGAGTCAGAAACTGTTTTGACCCTCTGGGTATCCATTACCTAGATTTAGCAAAACAAGCGTATAGACAGTGGCATTTCATAGAGCATAACTGTTGAAATGGTCACTAGCAGGTCTCTAAAGCTGTTGCCATCTTGTTCATTACCAGCTGCAGATATACAGATTATTGCACATCTCCAAAACTGAACTGTTGCAAATTACTCTTTGCTCAGTTCTCCCCAAAGTTTCTTCTGAAGCATGGGATTCAAACTGAGAACAATGCCATTGGAAGAGCATCATTTAAACAACTGCAATTTTAAAAACACTGGTTACTTTTATCAGTCCTTCTTTAAGATACAACAATACTTTATATTTTTACATTAGGAAAAGCTTGTGATTATGTACGTTTGAGCAAGGTTGTTAAAATTCAGCCTTAGTAAGATATTTGAATAGTTTATCTGACTGGATAATAAGTATTTAATCCTTGCAATAAGTCTTCCATGATTTCCCTTATTCTGCTCACTTAGTGACCTTTACAAGCTGAATATTTCCTCTTTCCCTCTGCCCTCATCTTTCTAAGAACAATTTCTATGCTGTGGTAAAGTACTAGAGAGCTGTAATAGGGCATTGAAATTGGCCATAAAATTGGTGGTAAATAATGGGAGTAAATGGGAATTTTCATGGCACTTGTTCAAATCACTCTACTGCAAAAAGTCAGACACTGCCATGAGGTGTCTTTTACTGTCAGTCCTGAGAGCTTATCTGAGATAATTCAGAATATTATATTATCTTTCCCTTAGAAAGAAGCCTCAGAACACACACAGTGACACACCAAGAGACCCCATTAGCCAGCAATTAAGTGAAAATGAGCAGAATAGTGCTGAAAACTGTTTTTGTTAATGAAAATGTTTGTACATATAAGGCTTAATGGAGCCTATATTTTCAAATTCTTAAAATATTGCTGATACTTTAATTGTGTAAGCCTCTTTATGATAGAAACAAAGAGGACACAGTAGTAGTCGTTGGGCAAATGAAGCTAAAGAGTAGTTTTGAATAGACAATGACAAAAGGAGGAAAGTTCTTCAGCTGAAACCCACAGCAAGAAGTGGGAAGCCTGGCTGCCCTGGTGGTGGCTGAGAATAGCTGAAGGCCAGGAAGGGTGTTCAGTTAAACTGGTCCAGAGGGCCTGTGGAATGTCAAAATATATTGTATCCAGCATCCCTCTAATCTGGCTACCTGCAGGTTTTTCTACATAAATTTAAATAGTGGGTTTAAAATTTTACAGAAAAATGCCGTTTTTCTGTAGAATCTCTGTAGTGAATTGTGCCCCACAGAATGCCTGTGGTTTGCAGCTGAAGGAAAAGAACGAAGGGAGGCCAGAATATTGCCTGCCCAAAATTCCCGTATAGTAATCATATTAGAGAAATTTGCTGGTGCTTTTTTCCAAGGCATTTTAGTGACTGACAGGAAATCTCATCTCTCCTAGAATCCATGAGTCTTGCAGTCTCTCTGCTGCAATAGTGAGGTGGTGGAGCACTCAGATGAAGCCACATCATTCTCATTTTAACAGTCCATTGACTACTGAACAGAGGAGAAAGCTCCCTAATTATTCTGCAGGCATGATAGTAAATACTTCATTTAAGTAGTTACAGCTAAACAAAACTAGAAGAGGTTTATCTGTTTCACTTGAATCTCCACAGTTTGATTTACTAATGGTCTAGGTTGTGATTTGCAAATTAGACTAGTGTTCCATCTTCATCAGAGGATACAGTATGAACCAGTCAGTGCATTTATTGATCACTGTGAAATGCAAAAGTTAAAACCATCTTTTTGCATGACATGATGGTAAGCTCTGACTTGTTTGATGAGCACAAACTGTAGATAGCTGTCTTTATGGACTGATGAACATGCTAATTATCCCTCTGGGTTTGCTTGAAATCTTTGCAGTTTCATGCTCCCTTCCATCTCTCCTTGGAAGTGCGTGATGCATGTGTGTGTCTGTGATTTTTGCTATTCTCCTAGATTTTTATTTCCTTTTATCCTTGTTACATATCACTCTTTTAAGCAGGTTCTTTTTATTTAGACATGGTGTTGAATATAAGAAGTTTTCAAGCCAAAATAAATGAAAGCCTCTTTCATATCTTGACATATCAGCATCTTTCATATCAGTAAGTTTATGTGTAGGTGGAAAAGCTATGGGCTTATACAGGTTTACATACCTGTTCCAATTCAGGCCAGTATTCCTTGTGCCTGTAGAAGGGGGTCTTGCTCTCTCTGCTCTCTGACTTTGTGTCTGGTATCTTTTTTCAAGTTTCAAGATGAGGAACTGTCCTGGTTTAACCCCAGCCAGCAGCCAAGCCCCACACAGCCACTAAGTCACTGCCCCACCAGTGGGACTGGGGAGAGAATCAGAATAATAAAAAGTAGAAAGCTCATGGGTTCAGATAAAGTTTAATAAGGAAAGCAGAAGCTGCACACACAAGCAAAGCAAAACAAGAAATTAATTCACCACTTCCCATGTGCAAGCAGGTGTTCAGCCATCCCCAGCAGAGAAGGGCCCCATCAGGTGTAACAGATACTTAGGAAGACAAATGACATGACCCCAAATGTTCCCCCCTACCTCCTTCTTCCCCCCACTTTATGTACTGAGCATGATGTCCCATGGTGTGGAATATCCCTTTGGTCAGTTGGGATCAGCTGTCCCACCTGTGTTTCCTCCCAGTTTCCCATGCACCCCAGCCCCTCACCAGCATGGCAGTATGGAAAGCAGAAAAGGCCTTGGCTCTGTGTAAACCCTGCTCAGCAGTAAAAAATTTTCTGTATTATCAACTCTGTGTTCATCACAAATCCAAAACACAGCCTCATACCAGCCATTGTGAAGAAAATAGTTTCTACCCCAGGAACTGAGTATTGAGCAGCTGATGAATTTGTATTTCCTCATACAAATAAATATAGAAGCTTTGCATGTCTCTCTGTCTTCCTTCCCATATTTCCTGTACGTGTATGTATATAGCTAAAGACAAGAATGATCAAATCAGTCAGCTACACACATCTTTTTGGAACTGTGAATTGTTGGTATGCATCATAGGAATGTTTTAGTCCTTCTCAGTTGTTACAGAAGGATCCAGAGCATTGATGTGGCTTACTGCATTTATCTGCTGCTGCTGGGAATATTTTTCTTCCCATTTAAATGACTCAACAGATCATTCTTGAAAAAAAGGAGCATAGTTTAAATGTTATATTCAAATATTTCATCCTGCATTCAGGGTAACATCGATATTCCTTTTACATTTAATGATGCCCTTACTGAGTGACTGGAAGCTGCATAAAAAAATAGATGACTCCTGCTTTTGCTGTTGAAATTGTTTGAACCTGACCCTGTCTCCCCTGACTGTTTAGCAGCAGCCTTCTTGATTAAGATTTATTTCATTTTATTTTAGCTCATGTTCAAGGGACCATTATTTTCTTTGCAGCATGAGAAAATATTTGGATTTTCTTTTCCTATTCAATCTTGATCTTTTCTGTTAGAGCTGAGTATATACAGAAATATATTATGGTTTAGTAGCAATAGAGATGTCCATGTTGGGAGAGATTTTTGTTACCTTGTGGAGTCTGTAGTGTTTTGTCTGGTGTATTGATTATTGGCTACTGGTCAGCTTAAGGTCACAGAAGGGAAACAAACCTGAGTTAAAAATACCCACAGAAAGGATGGCTTAAAGCAGCTCTTTTGAAAGTTTGGTACAAACAACTAAATAAACAAGTGAATTAAATTATTTCAACATAATTTGTCTTTTAAAATGGTAGAAATAACCTTGACTGAGTGGAAATCAACCTGCAGTAAGTGCCACAGTCACATCTGCAGAGCTTCCTATGTTTCTTTGCTATGTATTATCCTTCTGCAAAAGAGTCATTATGCATTTTACCTTCTCTGTAGGTTGCAGAGATGTGCAGCTTTGAACATCAGTTAATAAAAGCATTCTTTGTGCTCTTCACTTTTGTCTTATATTATTCTACATTCTTTCTACTGGTGAAGAACACTCCTACCTTCTCCCTGGCACTGCAATTTTTTCCACAGAATTATTTTGTTGGAAGCTACCAAACACAGTTTGGCACTTCATTATAATGATGATGGATTTAAACTGGCTTCTGTTATTTAGTTAAGTGGTGACAAGTTTATCACTTGAAGGCTTGGCTTTCTCCTCCAGAACAGTTCTCTTGGTGCCTTGCCTTCTTGGTGCTGCCTTCTCTCACAGAGGTGGGCAGAGTATTATTGTTCTTTCGTATGTGATTTTTACAGCCTATTCAAGTCTGCTCCTTGCTTAGCCCTATCTCCTGAGAACAGCGCAGGCAGAGATGAGCAGTAGGCTGGACTGTGCTATCTTGGGACCAGAAGAAACTCAAAATGGTGTCATCCCTGTGTCAAGAAGATATGTTTGCATATCCATTTCTTAAAGCCTTGAAAAAGGCTTCATGAGGATTTCTTGACTGCCTCTGCTTATTTACTTAGTGTTTAATTATTTTTAACATTTTTTTAAGATCAATCTTCTTTTTTAAGCAGTTTAAACCTATTTCTTCTTGTCACATCTAGTCAACACACAGACAACAAATCTATTTCCTCTGGAAAGCAGCCTTCTTTGTACCTATCTGCTACACCCCGTCTCTATCTTCTGTTCTTTAGGCCAGTCTTTCTTCTTATCTTTTCATGGTTGCTAAATCCCTGCTCACTCCATTTATTTTCTCCAGTCCTTCTTGAGACATGGTGCCGAACCCACAGTCAGTATTCCATCTTTCTGAGTGGACATCACAAGGAGAGGATTATTCTATGGTGTCTTGTCAGCTGCATTCTTGGGTTTGTACCTCGGTATGACATTCTGGGTTTGGCAGTTTTTGCTACAGACAGCATCCAGTGATTCAAGTTCATTTATTGATCTGTAACGATGGCAGGATCCTTTTCTGCAGAAATCTGTCTAGTCACTGGCCCTCTGGTGTTTTGAATGGATTTGGCATCTTGCTCCCAGTTTCTTTCTTGGAGGCACTGTAATCCCTTGCTGTCTCGTGGCTAAATGTGCATCCCTCGGGTGGCCACAACACTGGTATCTCCGTGGCTCTGGGACTGACTGATAAAAGGAGATGTACACTCTCAAACCATTCCTGTCACCTTTCTCTCTGGACAGCTTCTGGCACATGGGCAGTGTGGGTGGAATATGTTCTGGGGACTTGGGGTGGTTTCTTTCTGAGGAATGCCTTTGCTCCTCCCTCACCACACAATCAAAGTACAGCAGCAGACTCAGGAAGTTACACATGGCATTGACTGAAAATATTAAGGGAGAAAACTATCTTTTCATTATGTAGGTGTACTGTAAGTTCCATAACTGGCCTGTCCTTGGCTGGGGACTAGAGATGTTGTGTTGCTGCTATTCCTACTGACAAAATTAGCAACAGGCTTTGTGATGTGAAACACTTTGCAAAACCAAGAGTTGTTTCTCTTTGAAAACCTGGTGCCAGAGAGCCTGATAAAGTAGTAAAGGAAAAAAAAATGGTTAAAAGGTAAAAGAAATAAAGATCAATATTTCCCTTCCAAAAAAATGTTCTCTCAAATTGCTTAAGAATCATTGGTGTGAAATAATTTGTCCTATTTGGAGAGAATTTTAGACATGTTAATTCATTTAAGTAGAATTTTTCCTTTAAAAAATGTGGAGGCAAGAAAAGGTTTTATAGGAGCAAAGAAATACAGCATAGCTTTCCTTCATTCCATTTAATGGGGACTTGCAATTTCCCTTAATCCGTTTTGGTTGTTGATTGTAGGTATAAAGTTTACAATGGACTTATGATAAATCTGCCAAAAGCTGAACAATACAGACAATAAACTCCTTTTCTTTACAGTCTGTTTTTTTACTGTGCTTGTCTTGAAAGCTTCTCTTCCAGCCCTTCTATTTCTCTTTATGTCAAACTGAGCTGAAAAACATATTTATATCCAGTCAACCAGAGTTACTGAAAAATAATTAGGATTGTTCCAAACAGAAAATATATCAGATTAAACTTCCTTTGGGAAAATGCCTCACTGCCTGCGCTGAGTAAACACACCAACATTATTAACTCGTGGATCTTGTTTCTCTGTTCTTTCTGTATTTCGAAGAACAGAGAATCAAGTGCAGCTACCCACCTTATTGTTTCCCTTCCCCTTTTGTATTCTCATCATGGATGTATCAAGATAGTGGCTGTAATGGGTCCACAGTACACAATGTTATACTGTGCTGGCCCTTATGACTTAGAGAATTGCTGTCCTAAGGGGATTTCTAAACTTTCATTCCAGCATTTCTAGATTTCAGCTCTGGCCACTGGATAAGGAAATATGTCTTGTGCAATGAAGCTGAAGAGAAATTAAATTTTTCTGAAATTAGGGTTATTCTATTTCTGTGGTAGTACTTACGCAGAAAGAAGTCTTCAGGGTATCTTGAAATCTTGAGTGCAGTGTGGCTCGGATGTCAATGCTTGCAATGAAAATCTGTCACATTAGGGGATGCTCACCTCCTGCCTTCATGATTCCCAGTAGTTTTGTGATGAGTTATCTTGCAGAGTGGTGTGGGATTTTAATACAATAATCTGTACATTAGTGGGAGTATGTCATGCTAGGGCTAAACCATCCTGGCCAGAAGAGGAGCCACAAATCCCAGTGCATTAAAATTCAGTAAACTTCAAAATTATGTAAGCATTATATATTGAATTAACTTAGCTTGTTCATTTTAGGAAGGCTTATTTTCTTCTCAGTGTTGACATCAAATCCAAGTACAACCTTGAAGGATATGCTGTAACATTGTAAAAAATTAGACTATGAACAAGTAAGGGGGTTTTGTGGGTGGGGAGAGGCAATCAGGTTTGGCAGGCTGGGAGTCAAGGCTGCAGTATGCGGAGTCTCTCAAACATGAGCTTCCAAAGGCCTTTGCAGAGTGCCAGGAGAGCTGTGCAGGGTTTCATTTCTCTTTGAGCATGCATCAAGATTAGATGTCATTGAATGTTGCTGGCTTTGTAAGATTACTGGATTAGTAGTGATTTAGGCTGTTTTACCATACATCTTATTTCCTGATCAATGTGACATGAGTTTTAAACAATTTTGGCATTCACTGGTGTTTCACAATTTATACGACTATGAATTTCATTAATGGTTTTCAGCATATTCCCCATGGTTTCTGGAACAACTGCCAGAAATGCCTGCTCTGGAAGAACATTTTTGGTTTGAAATTGGCAATAATGCCTTTTTCTAAGCCAAAAAATTATCGTCTCACATTTGAATTGAAAGCTGCCACATACTTTTAGTGGAGAAGGAGAAACCATTTAATTTAGCTTCTGTATGGGGGAAGTAAAAGTAAGATGTGATGCTCTTCAAGGCAAAATATGTTTTCACTAGTGAAGAGCTGTAATTTGCCTTATGCAGTTTTCCTCATTTTTGTGCTTTGCTTTTGTCTGTTAGCATAAGAATCCATAAACTATTCAAACCCCCTGATTTCTCCCCTTGCTCCGTGTCATGGGAGTGATGCATTAGAGACAACTGGTTGCCTAGGAAAGGTGGCTCCTTTTTCAGCAAGGAAATTGTGAGGACTATACTGAAAGTGATGAAAGTGTTCTTCATGGGCATTATCTATGCAAAAAATACCTAATGTGTCCTCAGAATAGGGCTGATTGTTTTGGGCTCCTACCACCAGGAAATAGTCACTTTCCTACCTGTGGATTTTCTGCTCTTTCCGCTGCTGAGAGTTCTTTTAGGTGGATCTGCTTGACTTTGTGTGTGCAAGCCCATTTATAACAGCAGAGGGAAAGCTAATCCCAACTGAATTTCAGTCACCTTTGCCTTCCAGAATATATAGAATTTCCCTTGAAGTTTTTACAGAGTCTGCAGTCGGCACAAAACAGACCTACTGGCTCCTTTGATATTTTTAAGCCTCTGCTTCATCAATTGTGCAGGCTTTTTGGTTTATTTCCAAGTTCAGTCCAACATTCTGGTTTTGATGTAGAGACCCTGATGTTATTTTTGATCTTTTATCTTGCTTTAACTTTGTTTCCTTGTGTTTGTTCCTAGTGGTAAATTTGGTTAGGACAGAAATTATTATTTCAGGGTAAAGGTTGCAGTAAGCACAAGAGGGGATTTTTAGATTCTGAGGCACCTGGATGGTCTGACAGATCAGGAGCTTCATTTCAGAAAATACTCCAGTGTCTTTCCTTTCTAAAGCCAAATACTGAAGTTGTGATGATTTTAGACACATGAATGCTGAAAGATGTTGGAGTGAAGGTTTCTTTTCTGTGGAATAGGAGGAAGAAGAGAGAAGTAGAGAGACTTTGTGTGGATTCTCAGTAGAGCAAATCTTTTAGCTCATGAACAGCAGGGAAAGTGGAAATCACATTATCCAGCGTGGTTCAGTCAGTTGCTAGTCAAATTATAAAAATTTCACAGAAAAGTTTCTATTTTTGCGTGAATAGTGTGAGAAGGATGAGGATATGTGCCTCTCTTTGTTCAAGGAGTTATTTCCAGATCATGTTTATACTTTACATATATATATATAGTTTCATGTATATATATGTGTATATGTATATATGAGGGAACCTGTGCTTAAAACTAATTTCCAAGGTGGGTCTGAATAACTCTTTCATTTTTCTGAGGTAGATTGAAAGTGTTGGGGTTTGTTCTGTATATAAATGCAATCAAGGTAAATCAGTATTTTTAAATAGAAGCAGATTCTGACTACTAAATGAAAGTCATTCTTTACTTCGTTTGTCTGAGTGCTTTATTTGGCCATTTTCAGTGTACTGAGTAGCCTTTGTTTCCGTGAAAGAGAAGATTGCATGTGGTGGTCTTATGTAACCCAGCTTCTGATACCCAATTTTTAATTGAGTTGCCAGCTAAGTCTGTGCTTTTAAGGGTTATTAAGGTCTATAAGGATGACAAGAAAGATGCACAGTTCCAAGATAATAGTCATATAGTGCTATTGAAGATGAACATATGAACAACCTCCTTTCAGAGATATGTCTTTTCTTGATATTATTTTTTTACTTAAAAATAGAAAGTCAAATTGAATTCATGCACTTTCTTCTCTAGATCCCATATCTGCACATAGAAGCACAGCACCTGCACTTGGCAATTCCTTTGATTTTGCTCTCTCTTCACTTCTGTGTTTTCTTTTCTCTCTTATTCCTGCCCCTCAGAAATGTTTGTATCAAGGTATTATTCCTGGGCAGGAGTTCCAGGGGTATGATACTGCTATTGTTAGTGCCGTGCTAGAAAAGAAATGCCGAGCTGGGAAAGAAGCACAGTAAGGACTTGATTGAACTCCCATAGGTCTTCCATTGAAGATTCTCATTATCTTGTACAGACTTTTGTTCATCTTGTGCTGTGTTGTAGCCCTAGTGACTGCAGGGTAGAAAATCAGCTGCTTCTCTTCAGTGCGTGGTGTGTAGATTATTGAATCAAAAAAGTGACAGTTATGCATTTGCTATTCAGGAAAAAAAGGTAAAAAGAAAACCTTTGCCAATTTAAAGTTTTTTATGAGCAAAATAATAAGAATTCATGAAAACAAGAACAAGAGCACTTGCTTCCAGTCAGAGAAAATGAGGAAAAATCACTAAATGTGTTTTATGCTAAAGAATGAAAGTCTTGAAACCACAATTTGTCATACATGTGTTAGCACGTATGGAGCTGCAATTCCACCCATATAGACATCTTCATTGAGATATACAGAGCTCAGATAATCTTCTTCAATAACGTGGAGACTTTATGCGTATCTTAGATGAAGTTCTGTCATTCTTAGTGTATGAAAGCACTGCCTGAAGCTGCTGCCGGGCAAGATGACACTATTGGTGTGCTCTGGAGCTGGAGAGGGAGCGGCTCTTCCTGCAGACACTTGGGTGCGGATGCGCCTGAGCAGAGCTCCGGGCGTTAATGATCCCTAGGCGTTAATGAACGATCCCTGGACGCTAATGATCCCTGGGCGTTAATGAAGGTTCCGTGGCCGGGCCGCGTTAATTGTGGCGCCCGCAGGAGCGGCCCCGTGCCAAGGCTGGGCGGGCTGCGCCCCCTGCCGGCCGCGCCGCGGGAGCCGCCAGGCAGGGACACGGGGACCGGGAATGGCACCGGGAGCCAGGAGTCGCCGGGCGTCGCCGGGCCACGCGTGCCCAGAGCTCGTGGGTGACAGCCCGGCGTCCCTGAGGTTTGCTCCAAAGATCTCTGAAATGACTGGGAGTCTTCCCGGTGACTTCCTGCGTACTTTGGGTCAGGCCCACAAAAGCTTGAGACTTCACGGAATTTAGGACTAGGTCTAAATAAATAAACCCTTGTTTTTTCCAAGGATATTAAGCATTCTGTTTTCAGGCAGTCGCCACATAAAGGCAAAAACTGTATGTAAAGGGTGTATAAATGTCCTTAAGTATATATAGCATATATACATAATGCATATGTAATGTAAATAAAGGGTATGTAAATGTATACAAAGGGTATATAACAAAAATAATCTTACTTTATGTTATAAATCATGTTTTGGCAAAACTGCAGTAAAATATTCTTCGTCTGTTTGGCCAGATTTCATACAGTTTTGTGTAGTTCTATTTTTTGACTGCTGATATATGTTTTCCCTCCCAGAAATAGTTCAATAAAACTACCTCTTCTGTTTACATTTTTCTGTTCTTGTGTGGTCATGTTCCAGTCACAGTTTTGAGTCTGCAGAGTACTATAGCTTAGATGGGTGCATTAGTCCTCCTTATTAATCAAGAGTAATTTATTTTTATGTAGTTTATTTAGAATTATGTTTTTAATGCTTTTTTTTCTTTCTTTCAAAATTTAGGTGGAGAACAGACCAAAGTATTATGGAAGAGAGTAAGTGTTTTTCTCTTTTAATTGTCTGTTGGGTATTTCCAAAAGTTGTTACTCTAGACCTATTAAAAAAAAGGCACAATGGAGGTCTAATAAAATATTTTACTTTACCTTTCACTTCAGCTGGGAGCCAAATACAATGAAAGCCTGATAATATAGCTGTGTTACAGTGCATTGCTGCTAGTCACAATCCTTGGATTATGCTGTTGTGTGAGCCTGCATGTTATTTTTTACTTCTCTCAGGAGAACTTTGGGCAAAAAATGTTGTCTGAAGTATTCCTTCCTTTTATTTTAGTTGCGCTTAAACCTGCTAGAGGTTCAGCACTGGCCTGGGAAGGGGAGAAGCAGTTTGTTTCTCTCACTGCCTTTTCTGTGTGTGTTCCTTTCACTACCCTACTGAGTTGTGGAATTATGTGTATGCTGCTGCTTGTGCACCTGCTGTTCTCCCTGCTAAAGTTATGGGGTCCAAAATACCCAAATAAGAGTTGTATATTTCTTTGAAGGAAAATAACAAACCACTAGAGTTTAATTCCTTTGTGCTCAGCAGTCTTTTTGCCAGTAAATAACCAGGAAGGGTCTGTGTTGTGCATTAGCATGGAGATCTGGGCAGGTGAAGTTGAAAGGCACAGCATTTGCAGCAGCCTCCCAGCCTTGGCATTTGGCCTTTGTACTAGAGTAATATGTTGAGATGCTTGCTGAGTAATATGCTGAGACCCCCTGCCCTTATCACAAGCTGAATTTCTTCGATCCCGTGTTCTATTTTTTATTCCATTCCAGACACACCATCTGTGTTTAATGATCCTTCTACTATCAGAAACCTCAAGAGCCAGTAGCTTTGCCCCTAATGACTGAAGTTTCATTTTTTAAATATTACCTTTGCCAATGAGGAATTCAGATGTAGACACTAGAGTACAACAGAGCTGAAGACAGCAGCTAGTTGAGTAACACATCACACATCCTACAGCAGGACTTGTAAAACCATTGCTGCAGTCTCTTATCCAGGAATGTGCCTGGGTTTGTGGAGCAGCAAGACTGACAGGAACTGTACGACCTCACCTTGGTGGACCTGTCCAGGCAAGATCACCTTAGTTATTATCATTCAGAAAGGAGATTTTAGAAGTACTGAGGTAGTCCTTTAAAAGCAGTTGACTCAGTACTCAGTAGTACTTGGAAAGAGAAACAGGAATTTCTAGGGAAAGAAACTGAAAAAGCCATCATTACATTACTGTATAAATCTGTGATGTGGCTGCATTTTAAGTAGTGCACATATTTCTGGTCCCTCTCTACCCTTTCCTCCTCCATCCTTTTCTCCAAGGTTATGGGAGAAGAGAAAGGTACTGCAAAGGGCAGCAGTGGTGGAACAAAGTGATGCAGCTCCTGCCACAGGAGAACAGGTCACCTCAGTGATGCCCAAGAAGGGGATGTGCACAGTGCCTTTTTCAAGTTCATTGCCAGAGGCAGCTGCAGAGGCCAAAAGCACCAAGATTTAAAAGGGTTTACAAGTGAGATTCTCAAATACGTGAAGGGTAAGGTCACAAGTGATCAGACACGATTGTGTCTAAAGCAGTGATGAATAGACAGGGATGAGAAGTGAAAGAAATATGTCACTGCTTCCTGCACTCTTTCTGTAAGCATTTCTTCTTGGCTGCTGTCAGAAGCAGGCATTAGTTCAGGGGATCTTGTCCCACATACAAGCTCTTTTCATGCTCTTATAAAAATGTACTAAAAATATCCATAAGAAAGCCCAGATTACCCAGTGCTTACTGCCCATGGGTAAAGAAATTTCAGATGCCCCAAGTACAACATCCAAATAATTTCTTAAGTTGATCACAGATATTTTGTCCTAATATCTAACCTAATGTCTGCTGTATTTTGTGGGGAATAGTTTATGCTTTTTTTTTTTTTGACTAAAATTATGAATTGCCCTGAGTTTACTTGTTAAAATCATATTTCAGTTATGTCATTTAGAGGATGCTTGTGCCCCACCTGTATGGAGAGAAAAGATGAATCAATTCACATTGCCTTTAACACAAAGTCACACTGGAAAGGTCATCTAAACCTAATATTTTCAACATGTATTAGTCGTGAAAAGACAACATGAAGAGAATGGAACAATTGCATTTACATCCAACGTGTTTTTCTTCTCTTTCACTACCAAGCCAGAGGCAGTGTTAGGAATGTGCCACTTCAATATGTATTGTCAGAAAAGAGAAAATGCTGAAGGCCAGTAGATTTTAGTGCTTTTTTTTAGACAGCAGCAAAAATAGAAACTTCCTAAACCTCTGAAGAGACCCTCAGAGACTTATCAGCTAGCAAAATGTGCGTAGGAGTTAAGACTCAAATTGCTGTCAAGACTGAATTTGTACCTGTGGAGAGATCACTGCTAAATATTGGTTTTCATAAGGTTAATTGTGCATCCTAGGCCCTCTTTCTTTCTTAAAATAGCAATGACAAAAGAATCAGAGAAGTATTGCTTTTTTCTATCACTGAATGAGGAGTTCCTTGACATGAAGAAAACAATGTTTTTCTCAAGACTTCTCTGTACCTTCTTCTACTTTAATATATGCAGAATAGAATTTTGAATAATTGTTTCCATTTTTGTCTCTGTTTTCCTTAGAAATTTGAGGAAGCAATATAATATTAAAATAAAGTAAATTGATAATAAGAAGACCTATGATTTTAATTATACTTAAATATTTATGTATATAAATACGTATCTTTAAATAACTACTTATTTAAATACAATAATTCAATTTTTTTGTAAATGCCTTTTTGCCTAGTTTTCAATTCTGTTGTAAGGCCACTAGAATGGAAACAAGGAGGAGGGGCATAAACTCGTAAAAGAGAAAAGTTGCAAAAAGAAAAGACAGGGCACTTACAGAAAATAATCTTTGGGTACAACTGAGTTTATCCTGACTGAAAGTGCATTTCCATTGTAATTTTTTTTGTCTGTGCTGAACGTGTCCAGGCCAGGTGACCATCTTGCTCCTTGGATGCTACCCTGATGGTTTAGACCAAGGTGCTCAAGAGTGCTGAAGTTTTCAAATGTTTTCTGGGGTGGAGAAGGATGTTTTTCTCAGTGGTTTATTCTGTAAGTCACTGAAAAATCTCCCCTCAGATTTCATGGGATCATTTCTCGGGAGCAGGCAGATGAAATTCTTGCTGGTGTAGAAGGAGCGTATATTCTTAGAGAAAGCCAGCGGCAACCTGGCTGCTACACCCTTGCTCTCAGGTAAGTGCTGGTTTAATAGAGGCTTATAGTTCCAATCTAAATCTGCTTAATGGAGGGGATTGTATGGGTCCCTTTTGAGTGAAGTCTGCCTCCACCATTACTTAATACACAGTGTGATACCAGAGTGCTTTTACGCCCTCATGGCAGCAGTTTGACTATCATGGTACTGCAGCAACCCAGTCTCCCCTTCAGCACCTGGCTAGGAAGTCCTTTTTCAGAAGCAGTGCCCATTTTCAGATTTTTTTTTTTTTAACCTAGAGTTAAGTTTTGTAAAGATGGATCTTCTCTTTCAAGACTCTATAAAAGATGTGAGTGAATACAGAACAGGAACATGTCCCAGTAGAGGACACAGCCAAGTTGTCCTCTGTGTTCAGTGTTGTGTACAAACATCAACAACTATCTGTGACAATAACTCCCAAATAAAGCTGGAAAATCATGGCATCCAGAAGCTGAAAACTGGCAGTTTTCTTTTCCAGTAGGAGCTCAAGTTTTTTGTAGGAATACATTGTGAAGCATGGGATGCTGCTTCTCAAAGAAGAGTCTGCTATTCAACTGAATGAAAAATGCAGTGGGAATCTGAGCTCCAAATTCACTGTCCCTCACAGGTGCTTTTCCTGGCTTAGCTGTGTCATTCAAAACCTGGCCTCTCAGGTCTTAAGGACACTATGTATTAGCAGCAAGAGGACAAGATACTCAGTTGGGTTTTGATGAAACAAACTCCTTGGCAATATTTTGCAATTTTTATAGCATTATTACTTCTTTGAGATACACACAAGCTAAAACCCTGCATTTTTACCCTTCTGCTGGTAAGACATGAAGAAAAACCATTTGAGGAGTTACTCCAAGTAGCTGTGATACAGTGCTGAAATCATGCTTAGAATTTGTATTGATGTGCAGATGGTAAAGCTGGAAAAGCTGGTGAGTCATGGCAACTAAAAAGTGGTGTAAATTAAAACCAATTTGTGTCAGCTGAAAAAGAACAAACAGTTTTTTTGGGTTTCAGAGGAGATTTCAAAACGAAGAATTAAAAAATAATAAAGGATAAGAATTATGGCAAAATGCCTATTGTTTTGATGAAACAATGTTTTCTAAATCCATCTGCAAAATTACTTGTAGAATCAAATCTGAATTTAATTATAAATTGGGATTTTATATGGAAAATGTAGGCGAAAAACAGGAGGTTTAAACCTTGTGATTTGAAGTCCCAACAAAATTTCCAAAGACATGGAGTTTTGATGCAATATAAGGACCATTTAACACAGTATCGTATCTTTGAATTCTTTAACCAGTGATGGGATTCCAACCTCAGTGTCACAAACTAAATGTGCTACTACAGCACTTGGACTATTAAAACACTTAAAAAATCCCAATAGATTACAGCTGCTGTAAATAGGGCTAGAGTTTTCCCACTTAACTTTGGATATTTAATTGGGCCCTGAATTAGGAGCTTGGTCTCCCTTGCTTCTCTCCCTTGCTTCCTGACAGAGTGTGATTGAGACCCTTAGAATTTTGATTACTTGGTAAATGTCCATCTCTTTGTTGACTGTAAATATGCCCCTATGTGGTTAAGCACCCACTTTGTGCACCTCAAAAATGCCTCAGGATGGAAGAGCCTTCAACACAGTCTGAATTCTCTCTCTCTTCTCTCCCTGTTTTTTTTCTGGTGTTTGCAGGTTTGGTAATCAGACCTTAAACTACAGGTTGTTCTATGATGGAAAGCACTTCGTTGGGGAGAAAAGATTTGAATCAATCCATGATCTGGTTACAGATGGCTTGATAACATTGTATATAGAAACAAAGGCTTCTGAGTATATTTCCAAAATGACAACAAACCCCATATATGAGCACATTGGATATGCCACTTTGCTTAGAGAAAAAGTGTCCCGGAGGCTGAGCAGAACAAAAAATGAATCAAGAAAAGCAAGTGTAACGAGTGAAGAAAATACTCCAGTTGAAAAGGTAAGTATTCAGTTTAAAATTTTCATAATTACTACCAGTCTTTCTATCAAACCTGAGAAGAAAAGGTTTTGTCAGAAGACCGGTTTCTATTTTCCTATACTTTAAAAACCATTGCTATTCCATTGCAAAGTTTACATCCTGTTAATGTGACCTTGGCTCCCAACTAATATTTGACTGGAGCTTATGATGAAAACTTTCTAAGTACCAAATGCAAATGTTTTCGCCCTGTAAATATATGGGTATATACCATTTACCTTAGGAGCTGCATCTAAAATTGGTCACAGTTTATATTTTTCCATGTATATACTCAAGCATTTTCCACAGTAGGGTTATGAATCTGGTTCCCACTGACCCTTCACCACAGCTCAAGTTTGTTATCTTTCTGTACGTGGTTCAAAGCTCCTCTTCTCTGACAAGCCTTTGGTGGATGGGTCTCAAATTGGGATATTGTGTGTTTTCTTTCCTTCTCATGGATCTGAAATTGGGATGTTGTCTGTTTGCCTCCATTTCTTCTCGCTCTTCTCATTTGAAGTGGGCTTTGCTTGATCTCCTTCTCTTAAGCACTCATATCCCAGAGCATTGTATGGACTAGGACTTACATGATGATAAACTGAGAATTTTGTGCGGTTAGCAGCCATCTGAAGATGTAAAATTAGAAATTATCTTACATATGGAAACAGCCTTGTAAGCAGTGACGTGTGGAAATTTTCATTTCCCAGGTGGCATGGCAGCAAGAGCTGTCAAACAAAACTTTGTTTTTGGGTCTGGTCCTTGTGCTGAATTGACTTACTGACATTTGTTAAGCATACTTCTTCAGTGTGAATGTTGATTTTAGTGTTCAGTGCTGGCCAGCTGGCTGGGAACTGGAGCCAGTTTTTATTTTTAAAGCAGGGAGCGAATTTGCTGTCATATAGTCATGGCGAGTATGAAAGAGATCAGCTTTTTTTATGTGTATCCTTGTGTCTCTAGGGCATTTCTAGCAGAATTGTCTGTTGGGTTCACATGTCTGTATTGGCTGATCATTTACTGGTTTGGATTTCTCAGTGATAATAATTGCTTGAGTAACTGACCTGACATGGAAACCTATTCACCTTCTATAACAAATTAATTCCATTGACAATGACATTTTTTAGGGAAGACATACTGATGCAGGGAAGGCGTTTGGAGAATGGCACAACAAGTCCTCCATTCACATTTTATTTCAAAATTAATCCACTGGTGATGGTAGTTTTTGGTTCGATTGAATGGTGGTATAATATCCAAGAGGAGTAGATGCCATTGAGGCATCCAGTGCTCATTCAGTTAATTCCTGTGACTGGACACTGGGTTATTTTAAATGCTGTAACAGGCATAAGAAAGGAAATTTTTACTTCATCTGAGGCACAATAAGAAGCAGACATAGTGTAGTGTGACAGATTTTTTGGTGTAGGTGTTTCTCTGTAAGTAAGGGAATGGTCCAGAGGGTGTTCTGGATCTGGATCGTTACTGGGGTGATTGTAAGTATTATTACATACATGTTGTGTAACAAAGCAGTCATGGCAATTGAAAACCATGCTACATTCTATAGGAAATCAGAAGAATTTGATTTGTACAAAGAAAAATAGAGTTTCAAAATTGTGTTTCATTTTACTTACAGTTTTTGTAGTTGAGGAGCAAGTCTTTTGTTATTCTCAAAGTGCTCTCAAAGGCATCAGAGGGGTTTGCTCTAGTACCAAATATTCCATAAAGGATTGTGTTTTCTGTTGTGCTTGTGGTTGTATGCCATTCTTCAGGCTGGGCAGCTTTAAGTAGACATTGTAAAAACCCTCTTAGACCAACAGAAGGCAAACCATTGCTGAAAGGACCCCTGGCCTTTCTTCTTCACCACCACCCTTTCACTGGCATGTGGTTTTGTGCAGCTACACAATAGGTGACACTAGCAAACAACTCCAGATCAAAACTGACTCAGCCAGAAGAAAAAATAAGTGAATTTTCTGCCACATTTGCTACTTGATCCACCTCATGTGAGTGGAAATGCAGCACAAGACTCTTCCGTGATAACAGCTCAAAGAATTATTGTATTGGCTTAAAGCGAGAGGAGTACTGCATTCTTAGTTCCAGGTACCTGTGCTTGAAAGTGTTTTGAGTTGATGTAATGCACTAGCAATAGTGAAAACACACATCTGGACCTCATTAATGATTATATTAAGTCTATTTTTGTATTGCTGCTGAATGAAATGTAAATGTTTAGAGGATTATTTGTCTCTGAGGTGGTTCTTAATGTGAAAGGCAGGTCCTTGGCCTACATGGACTTGTGCTCATCTAGATTTCTGTGCGTGCAGGCAGGAGCAGCCTGCAAGGCTGGGCTTTGTGGCTGTGCTGTCATGTAAAAATAGCTGGCTTCAGCTAAGCAGCTACACTGTTGGCAACCCTCTCTGCCTTCCTCTCACTAAGGGGAAAACCAGAAGGAGGAATAGCAGCTGTTTCTAACATATTTTTCTTGCCAGGAGGAGTAGGAGCAATCACAGCTATAAGAGGAGTGGGACTAAATAGACAAGGGGATCTGCTCAGGCTGAAGATTTGATGTAGCAGCTGAAGCCTTCATATTGATGATTTGGACTCTCAGTGGGCTTCTCTACCAGTACCAGTAGTTTTCCATCATCTCATAAAAATTTGTGTGAAAAAAAAGATTACATCAGCTCAAATATTAGCAACTAAATAAAAAGCTCACTAAAGTCTGTATGGTGAAGCCTACCATGGCTGCTTTTGATTCAAATTCTTCTGGGGGAAGTCATGAGAGCTTTGGTAGCAGAGACTCAGGGGTCATCTGCAATTTTGTTACTCTCAGTAGCCTCAGGTAGAGTATGGACTGGGCTTTGGAATAAACTGGTGAATTATTGAGCATTTGTCAGTACTAACAAATGGGGATAAAACAGGGTAAAGTCAATTTCATGTTTGTTTATATAAAAACTTTAGAAGTCTTCTAAAATAGAAGAATCTTATGGGGAAGTGGTAGTTCAGTGAGAGTCCTATCAGATGTTTTGCTTGAGGCTGAGATGTCTTGTACAGCGTTTTAGACAAAGGCCATTGTTTGCCCACAAATCACAACCTTCACCCACTTCAGTAACTCCAGTAAATTTCAGACCTCTAGAAATAAGTTAATGAATATTCAGTATGACGTTTTTCTGCAAAGTAAATTCTTTGCTGAATGTGTGAAAAATCATTCATGTTTTTTTCCTCTGGCCAGCTGAGCAGGTGTAAAATATTAAAAAAGGACTAATGAGCTGGTTTATCTGAAAGTGCTGCCTAGAGTGTTTTGAATGATCCAGAAATGATGGGGGGAAGCCATACAAGCAGGACAGAAACTTCCATTATTTCTCAAGAGGAGGATGAGAATTCCATGCTCTAAGGTTAAGCACCAGTACTCTTCTAAGAAATTAGGCTCTTTACAAGTGAGATTTTGTTTCATACTGAAACTAATTCCGGAGTGTGAAAGTGCAGCTGAAGGCATTCATCTCCTCGGTGGATTTGTTAACACCGTCCTGGGAGTCTGTTCGTTCTGTCACCTCCCACGGTGGCAGTGGGGATTATTCAGTATCTCTGTCACTCCAGTGCCACCATCTCCGTGGGGTGGGTCGGCAGAGGGGGGCCACCAACAGGCTGGCAGGAGCAGCCAGCACTCAGATGAGATGTCTTGGTACTGCCCAGGGTACTTGTCTATTCCCATAATGATAATTTCTTTGAGGTTGTAATTAGTGGAGTCATGGCCATTCCAGAAGGGGGTGTGATAATTGGGCTGGATTAAGCTGTTGTTGTTCATGCTTTTTTTTAATCCAACATTTTTTATATTGGGCCTAAGAAAACATTTATGCTCTAAGATACTTAATGCTGGTGTTTCATCCAAAAGTTACTTGAGTCTGATTTTAAAGAGGTGCTTGATTTGTAGACACAAATTCTACATTTTAGCCAAAATAGTTTAACAGACCTTTAATCTGAAAGCAACCACAATGATTTTTAGGAATGAAGTGTTGTGGGAGAGCAGCATGCTGCAGATTCTTTCTTAGCAGTGTAGGCGATTGTCGTTTTAACAAGATCCAGGTTCAACTAGGATTTTGGATAGAGAGAGAGTTTTTTGTGCAAAGAAAATTTGATGATCACCTGTTGTCTGTTTAGAGTTGTGATTTAAGCTAGGCAAGTTGTGATCACCTGCTTTATGTTTGCTCTGCTTATGGAATGCTGTATTTGGGGCAAATGAGCACATACTGGAGGATGTAGGGCAGATAAGTACCTGGTACTGATGCAACCTATAATTAATTACCAGTAGCTCAAGTTAATGGTGAATGTAGGAGAAGTGTAACCTGCTGTAAGCAATTAATCTTCATATATAGGAGTGAAAAAAATTGCAGTAATCTGTCAGTAAAATATGTAGTTCCAAAACATTTATTGCTACTGTGTTTTCCTGAAAATGCTGCCCTTATTGAGTCAGCAGTCTTTGTGCCACAGAGAGGGAGAAAATAATACTCCTTTCTAATCCTACCTCAACAAGTGTAATTTGGAAAATGTATTTGAGGAATTGAAATGTTGGAAGTAAATAACAAGCTGTAGTTTCATGAGTGCTCTGATCAGGTAAAAACTGTCACAGTTGCTGATGGAAAAGCCATCCTGTTTTCCTGCTCTTGCACTTTCAATCCCACTATTGTGACCTGCCCTCTGCACTACTGCAACCTCCCCATGCCTTGGGTAAGACCTGGATGCTGTGACACAGTGCCCTGTGTCAGAAAAAAGCTGTGCCCCACAACTTGTTTCTTTGCTCTGCTGGTCTGATGAGAAGAGCAGGCTGGAGTTAAAGAAAACCCTTGGCAGCATTTGAGCTTCAAGTGTTTGTAAAAAGAAAGATCTTAATCTACCTGAAAGAGGAAAAACTGTTGGTAAGTGCAGTAAAGATTAAGAAAGGCTTTTTCCAGTGTCAGGTCTCTGCTTACTTAGGTCCTGGCAAAGCTCCCATCAACTTCTCTCCTAGTCAGATCTGGCTCAGTCAGTTCAAACATACTGGTTATACATGAAATATGAGTTTGCTTGGGGCCTGGGCTGGAGTGCTTGTTCTGCTCTCTGGCTGCAAGTACATGCCAGGAGCAGCATGAGGCATTTAGCAGTGATGGTCTGTACAGAACAGTGCAGAGTTTGAGGTAAACCAAGAGCGAGCTGTTCGAGGAGTCTTCACTTAACAGCAGGACAGTGCAGAGAACTCTGTATTGCTGTTTGACATGGTGGCCTCTCTATATCTGTTTTGGTGGAACTCATAACCAGACATCGAAGTGCAAATGACAGAGCCCACAGTTAACACTGCAGCTAGAACTAAAGAGCAGAAATGATTAGCATATTATGAACTCTGAGAGGCTGTAGATTTCCTTGGCAAAAAATCCCACACAAGTAATAGACAGATAAGAAAACTATTCCGATTAAGGCAAAGGTGACAGAAAAGGAAGAATAACTTTGCTAGAAGTTGATATTACTGTCTTCATTAGTCATGCTGCTCACAAAGTTTCGCATAGCAGAAAATGAAAGACTTCCAGGAAAGACTATTTTCTAACATCCCTTAACTGGAGATGTAATCTGGTTATGGAACTAAATTTTTAGGGACACTGCTGTTTTTCTTACATCAAAATTGTACAAGAGGCAGTCAGTTTTAAGACAACCTATGGTTTGGTTCAATTTTTGTAGGTATTTGACACTTTTACATTGTTATTCACACCACATCCCTTTCTGAAGGCTTTTTAGCCTCATCATACAACTCCATTTTCGTCTCTTCATTGAATTTTCTGCAGGTACTGCTATTAGCCAACAATAAAGAAATCTTTCCAGTCTTTCATTTATTCATTATTCTTCCCATTCTGCAGCTCCTCTAAACCTCTAATGATCCTATTACAGGTTGCTAGATGGTGTTTAATTCTCTGCTGGGATGTCTATCCAGATGTTGAACATTTCCTTCCACAGGAGGGCTGCAGGGTACTGTGCTGCCCCAGCAGCAGATCATGGGGTTAAGAAGGTAGTGAGCAGAAACATCCTGCAGACTGTGGGCTGGAAAATCACTGATAATTCGATATGGTGTATTTTACGTTCCCTTCAACTCCCTCCTTCTTGCGGCATGCTTGGTCAGAAAAAATTAAAATGCTCAGTTGTACATGAATATTAACAACCCACCATTGTCTTTTGTTCAGGGTTACAGTCACACTCCTATATGCATGGTCACAGAATTCACAAGGGACTTCTCCCTTGCAGTGCTGATTTTTCCCAGAAGATGCTCAGACACCACACTGATAAAAAGCAACATAAATCCTGTACACAAAGGTGGCCTTTATCTGCAGGGTTAAGTAATACATGCAGTGATAAAAGATGTGTGGCATTTTTGTTGCTAGAAGCAACAAACTAATACATCAAAATGACTTTGGGACTAATGAATTCCTTTCATCAGTCACTCAGGCTTGTCCTGCAAGAGTAGTATTCTACACACAGGTTACCACAGGTACGTACTTAATTGTCGCATGCCTTGACATGAGTTTTTAACTACATAGCTGACTCTCTTCTTTAAATAACTGTTAGCAATTCAGGAGTGATTCCATCCAGAATACTCTTTGGTATTCCAGCACAGCAAGGAAGAGTTTATATTAATACAGTAGGTCTACCAGGATCTATCTTTTAGTAAATTTGTCTTTCAAATGACAAACAGCATCATACCAAAAATATATTTGGCTGATTTTTTTTTTTTTGCCCTTCACTGTTGGCATTCTTTTGTATTTTCCAGCCATGTCTCTGCAGCTTTTTGTTTATTTAGTGCATCATAAATATAAAATAGACACTATATAAGAAATAAAAATAAGAAAGCTACACAAGCAAAATTGTGGAAAGTGTCTTTTTCAATTCCTTCCCTCTGGCTGTCTGTGTTTAGGCACAGGAAAATGGATAGTGCTGTGTAGTTTACAGTGGCACTCCTAACTATTAGCTAATACTTAGCCTGATTAAACAAGGATTTTTGGAAAGAATGGTTTTTATTAATTATAACAGTAGTGAAAATTGAGGGAATCAAGAGAAAGAGAGGTTCCATAGCAAAGTATTTGCTTACATTGCTTCCCTGAACTGTTAACCTCTCTCCAGGTTCCTGGTTTATATTGTGTTATTACTGTCAGCTTTGAATTCATGACTTTTGCCTTAAGCAGAATAAGTGATGTGATTATGCCTGAAGAGAGCTTGTAAGTTGGAGACAATACTGATCTACACAAATGACATGATGCACTGGGTGTATTCTGATCCAAATGCTACTGAATTAAGGGGAAGACCCCCAAGGATTTCACTGACTCTTGGAGGAGTTCAGGGCATTGATAAGCATATGGAGCAAAGGTAGATATCAAGTTTGTTACCACCATACTGTTTTCCAAAGACAGCCAAAAGGAAGCAATTTGAACATCACAGCTAGGCTGAAGTTTTCTCAGATGAGAATTTCAGTTTAGTAATAAAAATTATTCAGTACACCAGAAGTGCTTAGAGTACTCCTAAGGCAAATGCCACTTGTCTCTTCAAGTACAAGACTGTGTATCTGCAGGTAGGCCCTACCAAATTCATAAATTAACCCTTTTCTCTTGGGTATGTTCCTCTTATGATCTTATTAGTAATTCTACTAAGGCTAAATGTTTGTTGCATAAAAACAATGCTTAGTTTGATGTACTAAAAATAAAACCATATATGAGGGTATATTATCTTGGCTTTTATACTCTTTACACAGTTTGATAGCATTAAATTCATATAAACAAACTTCCACAGGGATTGGGATGGAGCCTTCAGCATAAACATTTCATTTGTCTAGCCACTGGAAAATGAAAAGGCGTTTTTTAAGTAAAAATCTGTACTTGATTATCTTGCATGAATCTTGAGACACTGTGTAGGAATAGAAACTAAAATTTTACAAGCACCTTTAAACTGCTGTGTTTTGAAATTGTAAGACAAGCGTTCCACTCCTTGAATATAAGAAAGAGATTAATTTCTGGCAGTGGAGGACTCAGAATTGGTGTCAAAAAGAGAGGATTTAAGTTATGAGTAGTTTTTTTTCCTTTATGTTTTGATTAGAAAATAAGTATTTTAAGTGATTTGCATGTCTAGGTCATACATTGTCTTGGCTAATTATATAAAAATAATAACCTGTCCTCTGTGTTCACGCTGAATATGACAAGAAATGATGGGACTGAAATACAGTGATGAGCATTGCAGGTTAGCTATTAAGGGAGAAAAGAAAGAATAATGAAATGCTGGGCTAGAGTGCCTGAGGGGGTGACAAAATCTCCCTCATCAGAAGGCGTAGAAACATATTAGAAAACATCCGGCAGAAATGGCACAGATAGCATGGATATCTGAGGCAGGCGGGAGAAAAACATCTCACAGTACCTTCTAGTCCTATTTCTCTGTGGTCTTCTATATTATTATAATGTATTATCTAGACTCTGATTCATCTTGGCTAGATGAAGACAGTGTACTAAAGTAGCTAAGGACAGGTTATTTGATTCCTCCCCCTGGGAGGAGGGGACATTCAACCTTCAGTTCAGAATTGCCACTGCACTAGTGAGGCACTAACTGCAGCCACAATCCTGGTGTCCAAGGCTTTTTCATCTGGTCTCTCACCACAAAGACAGGTTAGCAGCCTACATCTGCATCCTGCAGCTGGGATACTGGGAATCCAGGTGCAGGTATCTCCCTGGTCACCTTTAGCCTGCATCAGCAGCAGAAAGCTGGGCACAGTCTCAGTTAATGGAGCTTGATGGCTCTGCCAGGCAGGAGAAGGGCACAGCCTGGGCAGGAGGACAGCTGGTAGTGGCCATGGTGAGGCATGTGCTGTTGACTGTTCTCAGCTGAGGTTGGACTACAAAGTTTGGGAGCAGTTATAAAAACTGCTCATGTTTGGAAAAGAGGACACCGTGGAGTGACAAGTACTGATGGTAGCAATGGGCCCTTCCTTTTAGTGCATTCTCAGCCCTGGAGATCAGTGGGGCTGCACACAGACGTCAGCACGGGTTATAAAGGAGGAATGCTGCCAGTTAGACTTGATTGCCTTTTTGATAGATTTACAAAAGTACCGAGTGAAAAGAATGCAGCAGATGCAGAATAATTGGATTTTTAGTAAAGTGGTACAATCTCTCATGAAACTGCACTCTTGACATTAATTCAAATTTGGTTGGCTCATGAACATGGTTACACAGACCAAAAATAGGTAGAGGAATTTCAAGCAAAGAATAGAGATAGACAGCAACTTGATGAGCTGGGGGAAAGTGGCTGATGAAGTACTGCAGGAACAGGAGTTTCATTTAAGATTTTTATTGATCTGGAAAAAGCGTAAACAAGACATCACCAAAAAACTCAGGACAGTTTGTGCTATGATGTCACTCAGTATAGGAATTTTATCCCTAGGAGCATAATGAGCATCCATGGCAGAAGCATCAAGAGAATCTCAATTAAAATTTTTAAGAGGAGAATTTGGCAGTTTTTAAGTGCGTAGAATGGAGCTGAGCCACAAAGGGGCAGTAGCTCTTCTTTGGGGAGGCTTGTTTGCATTTAAGCCAGGTATGTCACTATTAAGCAGGGGCTGGAGGTGATGAAGACATGGCTTCAAGACAAATTGTCTTCACTGCTTTTGAAGATGTTATAATTTGAAAGCATCTTTCCCTGATTTTCTGCTGGTTCCATCCATCAAAACAGTACCTATAGCTTTGGTGACTCATCCACTTTTGGCAAGCTGTAAACTGGAAATTGTGTTCACCTTCCCAGAATAATTCTGCCCAGTACCTTTAGGCAGGGAGATGTTGGAAGTCTGTGCCAGCTGCCATTTGGCTGGTGGCACAAGGCAGCTTGTCTGAAGTCTGTCAGGTTTGTTTGGGACCTTGACAGCAGGGATGACCCTCTGAGGTCAGTTTTCAGTGCCTCCTGCATTGCTCATAGCAGTCTGAGCTGCAGGCTCCTCAAAAAAGAAAGATGGGCTAGGAGTGTAATTTGGCAGAGTTTCTCGAGAGCAAAACAGAAGTTGAGACAGGGCTTTTTGTGGGGGAGGGAGGGGGAAAATCTGGATATACATCTATACTCTATACACCCTAGACTTGCAGGGAACAGCTTGTGAGGGATCAATCAAGATGATTTATGAATGAAATTGTCGCAATTAAACACTAGGTGGCATGTTTACTTTAGAGTTTCTGGGGACTGAATTGGGGTATCTTACACTGCGGACACCCATTTGTGCTTGTGCAATGAGTGGTTTCATGGGAACATGACCACCCCATGTCTTTTTTTGACAACAAGCGTTCATCTTGTTCTTAAAAAATGTGGCACAACAACACCATTGCTTAATTCAGCCTTAGAGTTAGTCTTTAGCTTCTCAAAGTCACTTTTGTTTTAAAACAGATTGTGAAACGCAATGCTGTAAGGAATAGGTGTGTACATGGAGATGGTCCTACAGAAGGGTCCAGTCTCAGAGGACTTACATAAATAGTGATAGGCTTTAATATGCAAAGACATCATATGATCTACTTGTTTTACTTATCTGAAAAGTTAATGTAGGAATATATAATGCATTTAAAAATTCAAATGAAGAAAACATTTATTTTTTGGTGAACAAACAGCACAGCTTTTGATTTCAGAGCTGGGATTTTAAAGTAATGGCATCCAGTGATTAGGGGTAAATACTTACTGGCAAAAAATATGTCTTTATTCTGCATGTCTGTGTGACACGTTTTACATCAGCCAGGTTGCAATTTTAACGTATGCTGTTGCTTCTCTCTTGGTGAAAGAATAAATGCAGCTATCTTCTGTTGTGTGAAAAAAAGCCTTTTCACACAGTTCATCCTTGAGAAAAGCCAGGGCCACAGTCATCACCAGGGGAGAGCACTTAGCCTCTACCAAAAAAATACTGTTCAGTATGTCTGCTCTAAGTTGACAAATAGGTCCTTTGGACTAACTGCAGGTACTGTGAAGATAAACTTTGTTCATGCAGGAGATATCCATATTGCTGATTGCACAGGTTTTTGCAGCTCTCCCTGGAAGGGAGTTGTAGGTGCCCCACCGGCCAAAATTCTGGGATGAATCCCAGTCTGTCAGTCTGCTCTGCCGTAACTCATGTATGGACCTGAGTTGACAGAACTGGTTTTAACTGTAGAGAGTGAGCTCGTACAAACAAGGTTGGCCATATGAAAAGGGAGCTAAATATGCAGGGGTGTGCTCATTATGCCAGTGCTGAGGAGTGTGGAAAATAGACTTTGCCATAGGAACAAGATAATGGGGATAGATCCTCTCCTTACTTAACACTGTGCCCCAGACATGCCTGCTGTTGGAATTAGTTGATCTTTAAGTCCCCTCCAACCCAAGCCATTCTATGATTCTGCGATTCTGTGATTTTAACAGCTTGCATCAGGACATCAAAACTGTGTCTAAAGCATCTGTGCTCTGGCATCAGCAGTGTCTTTGTGGTTTGTACCACAAAGTTGAATTTATGCCTGTTTGCATTATCACTAGTTCTGGTGCCCATATTCTGTAAGGGGTTTTATGTCTGTTATTTTTGCAGGCCTCAGGAAAATACTAATAGAGCAGCATGTAGTTTGGGCAGTGAGCAGCTGTCCTGCATGTCCATGGCTGGATTCCTGATTGCTGCCAGGCTGCATTCATAAAACTGTGGTTTGCAACCTTTGTGGAGAGACACCTGGGAAACTGTTTCAAATAAATTAATTCTATTTCTTTATATATTTTAGGAAGTAGAGGAAAAATATTTTTCCTTTATTTCTCTCTTCCCCTTCCTTTAATTTGATCAATCCAATCAGTGGACTTTCCTAAATCCATCTGGTCTATAATGCATTGCCGAAATTGAAGCCAAGTGAATTTGCAGACAGAACTTAAGGCACTTCCAGAATGGCTGAAATTGAAGTATGCTACCAGAGATTGGACTAAAGAGAGTCTTTTCAAGGACACTATTCACCTGATTTGGTTTCTCATAGACCTCAAAGGACTAGGAATTAAGGGAAAAGTCTGGATTGTGGTTTCTTTGGGGGCTGGCAGAATCCCAGTTGGACAGAGTCACATCATCATGTGATATAACTTGCTTTTATGAGACGCTGCATTCAGTGCAGGATTCATATAACTTCCACGTGATACTTTGTAGGGAATTTTGCCATGTGTGGTTTTTTAATGAGCTCTCAATTCCATGGCTTGTTTCCTTCTCCACATGCGAGCAGTGTACAAGCTCTGTATCATCCACCTATAGACACTGAAATTCATGAGAAAATACGAAACTTCATCCGATTTCCTTCGTTCTGTTTCTCACTAAATTTGACGTTGCAGATATAAAAAAAGAAAAAACTAGCTCAGGTGCCTGTAGTGTTTTCTTTCTTTGTGGGTCACAGTGGATGCTCTCAGACAAAGGTGTGATACTGTCCCGGCTGAAATGAGAGCAAGCCTGCATAGCCGCAGGTTGAGGCACATTGTGTCCTGTTAGAGCTGCCCAGGACTAGAAATGTGTTGTGATGCACATCTCCAGGGCCCCGAGCCTTGGGGCTGTGCTGAGCCAGCCTCCTGAGCAAGCACAGCCTGATCTGTCTATGGAGTAATAAATATTAGTGTCTCCTCAGGCTCAGAAAAACCCTCTTTGGTCCTAGCAAATGGAGGTGGGGAGTTTGATTCTTCTGCAGTTGTGTTTGAGGTAGAAGACTGCAAATAAAGGGACAGTAGCTGAAAGGTTAATATTTTTGCAGTTTATTGCCTATTTTCCTTTTAAAACATGAGTACAAGTACTTGAATAAGGGTAAGAATCATGACACTAATAAGAAAGAGGAGATTAAAAATTTCTACCATCAGCAGCCTTTCTGACTGTATGTAAATTGGCTTAGCAACTGTGAAGGTTTACACTCTAACACCACCACCTACTTTATCTTGTCAGGTGCTGCTAAGAATAATTTAGTATTTTGAGTAGTTGTGTATTTAGAGATGTGTGCAAGAATGCAGAGAAAGTCCTTGAATATTTAATATTCCAATAAACAAATGAAAAAAGAAGTTAATTCAATTTTTGATAGCACTTCCAATCTAATATAACCTCAGTGCCAATTGAGAAAATAATATATTCCTATAAATTTTTTATATTTTTTCCTTCTGTAAAAATTTAGCAGATAAATTTCTGCATAGAAAATAAGTCTTGATATTCACAGCTTCATATGACTTTAAAAAACACAAGTTCTGCATCATCCTCAAGGAAAAAAAACAATATAGTAGAATTCAGTAAGAGTATTTATTGCAACAGGAAATACGTATTTTTCACAAGGCTTAAAAAAGAGCCAGGGGAGTGAGGGGATGTGGGAAGAATTGTTTGTATCCCTGAAAAAGAGAAATCGGCAAATAGGAAACAGTTCTATAATAGCTCATGTGGGACCAAGGAGCATTTTGGATTAGCCATGCACCACAGGTAATACTAGTTTATCTTTTTATTATTGTTGTTCTGTTCACAATTCACTGTATTCCAAGATGCTATCCATGGCCTTTTGGGGTATAATTACATTTTTCACTTGATCTGTAATTTAGTAGCTGGAACAAGAAGACAAAAGGTTATTTGGAATCCGACCTGACAGCCAGGAGGCTGAAGTGCTGACATTAGTCTGCCTCTGACAGGTCTATGCCTCATGTTTTGTCTACGTGTGTTCTTGTGATATATTTAAAAAGCAAGAAACTTAGTAAAAAGGATTCTCAGCCCACACACAGGTGCAGGCAAAATGCACAGTAATGAGCATTGAACTGTCTGGTTTATTTTCAGCAGGATGTCTTTTTGGGGGGATGCTGGAGGTTTTTTCAGCTTGCTTTGTCTGAACCTGGTGAAAGTGACTGTCACATAGAGCATCAGAGGATGCTTTTTCTTCTTCCTTTAGCAGTGCACACTCTGTTGAATCCATATTACTGAGCTGGTTGTCTGCTTTGCCATTTTTACACAGCCCAATTGGTCCATTGGTGGACCTCTGTACTGAAAACCTGTTGTTTTGTTGTGATTGTCATTTGCTAGCCAAAGAATGGGAAGTTCTTCAGTATCTGCCCTTCACCTCTGTATGTAGCCATGAATTAATGTCTGTATCTCAGCAGTTGGTGAGATCCCTCCTCACGGCTTCCACTAAGACTTTATCTCCACTGCTATTGCACAAGAGACTTTACGTGTGGACATTTTCTTCCATTCACAGAAAGGAAAGCAGGAAAGCAAAGATGCACAAACAGTGGCTTTAGGGCAGAAGTGCAGACCTGTCTTGTTTGAGAATGATGTGTCAGTGGCTATGGTAATTAGGGTTGTTTTGTGAATATGGTCTCATGATGGTTTATTTGGAAGAGTAATATTGATGCACAAGGTATTTGGTATACCTAACAGCTCACAGAAGTCAGCCTGTAGAGGAGGGCATGTGGTGAGGGGATGTTAAGGAGGCACACATGTGCTAGTGGAACTGTCACTAAAGGTCAGGGTTGTACCCAAGCATGTCTCCATGACAGGCCAAGACCAAGCCTATTTTGGCATTGTAGTCAGGGCCAGTGAGGTGTTGCTGCCAAAGACTGATAAATCCCAACAGAAAAGTACAACCTCCAGCAGATTTTCTTTTAATTAACATCTCCTTATTGATCTCTGTGGCAAACACAGAAAAGACAGCTATTGTGAAGAAATTATGGAGCCATGAGAGACAGAAACAATAGCATATGTTGAAATGGCATAAAAGGCTTTGAAAAAATTGCTTACTGTTCTCAGTCATCAGCCTTTTTCCTTGAACGTTCTTCTATGGCACAATGCCAAAGTCAAAACATTTTGCCTTAATTACACTTTTATAGATGTCTTGATAGTTCAGACTTATGGATCTAAAAACTGCAGAATTTTTAATACATCTCTGTAGGTAAGTGTAAAACAAATACAGGAGAGATAGTGCTACAGATTTCATCAGGTTTAGTTGCCAAAGCCTGAATTTCCAAATTCCCCTGGCTTTAATAAATCTTCCCTCAGATGAGTAGACAAGCATGTGGTTTGCATCTTAACATAGCAGCACAGGGATGTAGTGAGCCTTTGACTGTGGACAGAGAGATGGGAGCAAAGGTTTGAATGTAGCAGCTTTTGGCTTGTAGTTCATCCCTTGGTTCAACAGGTCCCACTACCTCTGTTTTTCAGCTCTGAGTAAAATTTTGCATTGTGTGCTTGGGAGACACCTAGTAAATAGAGTGTTCTTTTTCCAGTTAAACATTTTGCAGCTTCCACATCTATGACTTCGCTGAGGCCTCATGGGTGTATCTCTGGTAATGGTGCTTTGAGCTTTACCTTCCTTAGCTTTGGGCCCTTCTGTTCAGTCTAATTACTTGCTTTTACAGGGCTTTACTGTTTTCTTCTCAAAATCAAGCTTGAGAACTTTTGGTGGTGTAATAAAGGTGTCGAGGGAACTTGTTCTGACACATGAAACTGTCCAAACCAGAAGCTGGGGAGAGTGATTTTGAAATATAGTCTCTAAAGAAGTTAAAACCATGGATGTGGTTATATTCCACATCTTTGGGAGGACACACTTCAAAACAAGGAGCTATTGTTGAATCTAAAGGTGTGGTCAGTATATGTGGCACAGCAGTAATCAATTTTTTCTCTATTTTATATTTTGCTTAAAATACAAGTGCTGTGCTGTCACTTCAGAAGAAATTCTGTTGCTCTGTTCAGAGGGATAGGCAATAAAACTGAACATTGTTGTCCAGTACTGCAGTCGCCTTGGGCTATGCTTCAGCCTCTTCCACCAGGCAAGAGGGGCAGGAGAGGCAGTGACTGGTAATTGCACTGTCTGCACTCCTGACCTGATGGGCAACAGGGATATGAAACCACTGGGTTTTTAGAAAGCCCCATGTACCAGCTGCTACAAAGAGTCACCACCAGTTTGCCCCAGGATACAAGACCTTGAGTTACTGCCATTGCCACCTTTCAGAGAAGGGGAAACTCCAGCGTAGGCCACTGCTGATATGCAGTGCTGATAGAAGAAATTCAGGTGTCTGGTGTTTGGGAAAAGGCAGCACCAAGCTCTGATGTACTGTCCCATCCTTTGCTTCTCTGTGGGAGGACCAAACATATTGTAGCTGTGTTGTGGTGTCTAGCCTAATCCCAGAGAAGCAAGAGTGTGTAGCACCAGATTTTATTTATACCTCTTGCCATTGGATATTTGAAAATCTTGCCCACTGTTTGGATACTAGCCTGAAGGGCAGGAGATCAGCCTCAGTCCCTCTTTAGCAATATGAATTTCTTAAAAGGGGTGAAATGACAAACTATTTTGGCATAATGGGGCTTGAGGTTTATCCAGATTCTGTTGCAAAGAGAAACACGTGATAAGAAATGTTACTTCCTGTTGCTGCTACTAAGGAACAGAGCATTAATAATTTCTTCTGACAAGTGATATCACTTCCAGGGAAGCAATGAGAAAAAACCAAACATCAAAAATACAAAATAAATATCTGTCTGGGCAGATCTTAGTGTCTGTTGACTTCCCTTTTCGTTTAAACAACAAGCACACATTTCTAAACAAACTCTCAAGGATCAAACATGGGAATTTTTGAGGGATATACAGAAATTGCCTTCTTATCTTTCTTTAGCCTTAAGTGAAATTGAAGGCACAGCAGCAAGTGGGACAAACCAGGACAGAAGTCTTCCAAATTCAGAACAAAATGGCCATGTATTACAGACATATATATAATATATAATAAAGGGTTGGATCTAGCTAAGCTGCAGTATTTGTTTTTAGGAGCAACTCTTTAAAATACCCAGGGATTGTGATAAATGTTGTGCTTATCATCATTTAAAGGAAGAAGATTATCAAGAAATAAAACTAATTCTTTTTGGCTCCAAATGGATACCATAACCATTACGTAGATGTTGAATACAACTAATATATGAAAATTAAAATTATGTAAAGCAAAAGAAGTTCCAGATTTATAAACTGTTGGATCTGGTTCTCCAACAGCTTGTATCAGCTTGAGGCTGGTGTAAGATCTGCTTGCCAAAAACAGGCATTGAAGAATTGGAGCATTATTTTTTTGGAATACACACACTTTTTTAACAATAAATTTTAAGGAATTCTATGTCCATAATAATTTTTTTTTCTAGAAAAACAACACCTTTTTTTTTTAGTATGTGCTCATGTACACAAATAGGGGAAAAGTGTTGTTGCCCTTTTTTAACTTCTTCAGGGTCATCCAGGCTGGTCATGGGAAACCCTCATTGGGAAGTATTTTCATATCTGACGTTAAGTGTGTGGCAATCTCAGCTTTTTCCTTATTTACTAAAGAAATTATGGACATCACAGTGTGTTGGTCAGAGCAGGATTAATCAGAGCAACATCAGGACACACAGTCTATAAGGCTGCTCAGGCCCTTGCTGACTTGTTTCAGAAGTCAAAGTGGAAATGGGGGCTCTTCTGAGACTCTAGGGAGAAGGATGCCCTGGAAAGTTGTTTCAAAGTTGTTTTTCATCCAGTAGATGAGTTGGTCTCCTTCCCTGAAGCACGTGTTTATCAGAGGCATGCTCTTTTATGTGTAACTTCTTTGGAAGAGGAGCATGGAAGGAAGAGGAGAAAGACCAGTGACAACAGGGGGATCCAGACCGGGAAAAAGGCAATTCAGATCTGCTCCATGAAAAAAATCTAAATACACCTGTTCTTTGGGAGCCAAAAAGATCAGACTGACTGAGTGCACAGTCTGCTTTGTGTTTCTCCTCAGCCTTCTACATTCCCTGCCAGCAAGCAAACATGTTGAAACTCAACATTTTAGGTCTCAGACTGGAATTCTATGTTGGGATTCTGCCTGCAAAGTTCTCAGGTGTTGCTCTGAGTAATCTTGGAGGAAATGACAACTTTCAGCCCAGTCAGCTGTGATAAAGTGCAGGAAAGGTTGCAAAATCAATTGCTATATAAAATTGTCTCTCAGAAGCATCCCCCAGCAGGAATTTTGCCTTAACACTCTAAGAATTTAAGGAGAGAGATCTCGGTAAAAAGATCACATGAAAAGCCAACAGACTTGTCTCCAATCTGATGCACTGAAATATCTCTCTCGTTTACCTTGTGGTTTTTCCTTCAATCATTTTAATTTCCTTTAAGTTATCATCCTAAAAACCACTTTATGCCACCCTAGTTTTCCTCATTGTTTCCCCTCTTGCCTTCCCAGGACAAGAAAAAGTCTTTCTTTTGGCTTTTTCCCACTTTATGCTTCAGAAACCCCAACACAGATACCTTGGTTTCTGCCTATGGAGCACCGGCACAGCAAAGGAAAACTGTCACCTTCTGCCGCAGCACAGAAGATGCAAGAAGGACCAGCAGCAAAGGGGTTAAAGGGAGCCCCATAGCAAAGATATGCAATGCCTTGAAATTTTAAGCACTAAAATCTATTAATACATAAAAGAATAAATCTCTGCAATTCCAGATATTTCTGGTTGACACGAAACACTTGGAGCCAGTTACTAAAAAGGTTTTTTTTATTGTGAGCATTGGAATTGGTGATGCCTGGCTTCCCTATTCATTTGTGTTCTATCTTTCTGCACACTGTACTTCCACTTCAGCAAGCCCAGCCATCCCTCCAGACTTTTCAAACATACATCCCTCACCTCCATTCCTCCTGCTTCTACCCTCTTCTCCCCTTATTTCCTTTTCATTTCACCTGCAGAGGAGGCAGAAGTCATTGCTGCCAGGTTGGTCAGGAGAGAGCACAGCAGCTCAGACCATATCTCTCACCTCAATCAAGCTACCAAGTTTCATGATACTCAGACTGTTGCTCCATCAATTTCAGCTAAAATCAGCCAGTTGATTCAGAAGATAGGGCAAGTGGCAAAAGAGATTGACATACACTGCAATCACATTTCTAAGACAGCCTGGCTAATTTGAAGCTGATATTACTTTTTATTTTAATAATACTTTTAGGCTCCATAGATACAGTTTCCAGGCATATTTTTTACCTTCCTGTAAGTGTAAGTGTAGTGGTAAGATTTACCTCTGCCTTTCGTTCCACCCTGTCTTTGTAAACCTACTTCTCTCTGCAAAATACATGGTTGCAGGGGCTCCACTGGTTTCAACCAATGCCACACAGCCTGCTTCTGGGTGTTTGTGACTTGGAAATTTATTATATTTCACAGATTGGCTTCAGGTGGCTTAAAAAAAATTAAAAATCTGAATTTCCCTGAATACCACAGGTGTAGCTGACGACAGTTGTCACTGCTTGATAGCTGCTGGAAGAAAGATGTCTGTGGGTGAGTTGGGCACTTCACCAAAAGTCTGAGACCTGCTCATTTGAAATTGTGAGGAGGGTGAGTCCTTCCTCTCCAAAAAGTAGCTGGTGTTTTTACATGGGGTGGAGGAAAGAAGAAGAGGTTTTACTTGAGCTGTTTTTCACGCAGTTGAGTAGCATCTGGCTCCCAGACTTCTCCTCTCTTTTCAAGTGGACTGAAGAGAAGAGAACAATTTCTCCTGTCTTTAGCTCCTGGGAATAGCAGCTTTGGAAGGGGCAAAGAGCCCTTTTGTTTACCTACACCGGATAAAATTGAGGGAATCTCTTTCCTTTTCCTCATCTATCAGAGACCTCTGAGAAATTTCTCATTTTTACCTCCTTCTCTTGAAAAGAGGGCTCCTGGTGAAAGGGCTATCACCCTTCTGTGATGGAGTTATGTCCCTAGCTAAGGAACATACACTGCCTCCTTGCAGAAGTGGTGAGTAGGTCCTCCAGAGTGGGTCTTATCTTTGTACCTGAGTAGACATTAGAATCATTCAGGACAATCTGTTCTGAACCAGTTTGCATACTCCAGTTCCCCAAATTGTGCTTGGAGTTATGTGCACTCAGAAAAAACACAACAGAAAAATGTACATCAAATGGCATCCTCTAGGTTTGGTTTGTTTTAAATCTCTGATTTAAAACACCCAGGCTACTTCTAAAACTTGTTCTCCATTTCTCTGACTGGCCTGATTCCAAGAGAGATTGAGCTTTCTTCTCTTTTTCAGTGTGTCTCTTCTCCCAGTGAGTTACTGTCTTGGTTAGGCAGAGGGATAAATGCGTGATTTTCTCCATTTGAAAAAGGCCCAAAAAACATTTCTCTGCTCAGCCTCAGCCATTTGGCTGGGAGTTTTCCACATATGTGTCAAGCTGGATTTTCTTCTCTAACTGCTGGAAACTACTCAGATGAGGTTGAGGGAAAGTACAAGCTTTTGACAGCACACAGAAGATTCCAGCTAATGTAGTTCATTGGGAATTTTTCTACACAGCATTTTTCTGTTGAAAAATGCCAACTCCTTGTCATGGAGGCTCAGCTCCAACAAATTGCTCATTTTAACAGATAGAACCTGAAGGAGTCTGAGGTTGGCCAACACATGACACTCTCTCTTTTAGGACTTAAAAATTGTGGGTCCATAGCCGCATAATTGCCTTGTTGTCAGCAAAAATAATGTGAAAATTCATTGATTCCTTATGCTCTTCCCATGGTTGACCCATCCACAAAGTTATTACCTACTCCTTGCTGGCTCATACTGCAGATGTCTGTCCTTGTTTTTTTAAGCTTTGGTCCAGTCTGGGCATTTAACCATGTTGGAGTCATTGGGGTACCCCAGATCACACTTTTAGCTTGGGAAAGGGATTCACATTGTTGCAGGAATCCAAAGAAATTAGATTAAAAAGCCAATATTAAAAGAGCTTTGAAGGCACAAAATTAAGATAACGAATGCCTGACAGAGGGTCACCAGTACAACCTCAGCTGTGCATTTACATGATGGGGGAAGTTTTAGTTACAGGATCTCCTTTCTTGTGGGTTTCCTGCCTTGCTCACTGCACTGGGGAGCCTTTGCTCCACTAAAGCAGCATGGTTATGTAGTTAAACATGCTGCTTTCCCTGGGTTCAGTTCAAGTTTAAAAACAAGAAGAATTTCCAAACTTTGCTTTCCCCTGAATGCCCCAGCTCTAGCTAACTACTATTTCAATTGTTTCCACTTTTTGATGACTATTAAGTCATGGCTGTGAGTGAGTGGGTAGCTGTGGGCAAGCAGCTTTTCCAGGCTCTTTATGGAAGTGAAAGGCATGTGATGAAAATGAAAAAAAAAAGTCTGCTGCAGTGATGAAACTGGGTGAAAGTTGCACAATAGGCTGGATTACATCCCTGCCCAGAGCCTTCATTTTGTGTTGGCAAGTAGTTCAAACATGTTAAGAGGCTAATGAGGCTACTTCTGGTACTGAGTGCACAAATTAGATTCTGCAGAAGTATTGAGTAAGTGCAGGTGAAACTAATGGGATCTGTTATCTAAATATAGAAAATAATACAGCCTATTAAATGTTATTTAAAAAATGCAAGCTGCATCTCCAATTAGGTGCCAAAAATGAGAAAAGATTAATATAACAAGTCAGCCTCTTGTCAATGAACCAGGAATAATACCAGCTTTCTGATGAAAACTGTTGTGCAGCATCCAGACTCCACAGCTTCCCAATTCCCTGACGAGCCAGGAGGGAAGGGAGGGTCATTAACATTCTGGATTCTGAAGAGTTTGAGAGGAACATGCATGATGTGAACTAGCTTGGAGAAAAATAGTCTGTGCTTGTGTAAATACAGACAGCACCATAAGACTTCAAGGGTCAGAGCTCAGCTTGAATTAAGACAGATCTCTCTTATTTAATATTTAGCATTGGGAAGATTAAAGAAGTATTGCCCTAGAAAAATCAGTTTTAAAATTCTGCTGGATGCTGGGATTTCACTTTAGAAATAAATAGGGACGTTCTCTCCTTTGCTTTGCACTTCAAAGATTTACATACTTGACAATGAGTAATCAGCTGTTTGCTGAGCACAAGTCAGCGTGATGGAAAAATAGCCACCGGTTTGTTCCATGAAGTCCTGGGAAGAAATAAATAAAGCAAATGACACAGGGAATGTTTGATGGTTTTTTAAGAGCATAATATAGTTGATTAGAGAATTTTTTACCACCATCAGAGTTGTTAGAAGCAATTTTTTTTAGTCAGAATATTGTAATAAAAAGGAAAATTATCAGCTTTTTTCGAACATTCTCTGAAGGGTTTATCCCTAGACAATGCTCACTGTGACCCTCAGTTTGTCACTTGCTTCCCATCACCCAGAAGCAAGTATCTGCTTATCTCATAGATGTCCTGAGGAATACTGTTAATAGTTTCTCTTCTTATTAATGTCTTTTTTCTTTAGTAGCACTGATGTGTACTAGGCACTTTATGTACAAGTAAGGAACCAAGTTACTTTTCCTAGAAACTTGTAATCAATTGGGATTTGCCTGAAGTAAGGTAAAATGAATCTTTCTGGGCTGTATTTATTTATCTATCACTTGTAACAATTTATCTTTCCTGCCCAGATGTGACAGGTCTTGTTTTACAAAACCTGAAAACATAGTAGGTGATCTACAGTAGAGTCTAAGCATGGCCTACAGCTGGAATGGTATTTTCAGGGAGATAAAAAAAATCAACCAATCAAACACCAAAATCCAAAAAAAGGATGATGTTGGCAGGTCAGTCTTGCTTGGTACTCTCCCTTGCTATTCACTCTCCAAAATCCAGCCAATCTCAGAAACGCATCCATGTGGAGGTTTCTGTAGCCTGGCAAGTTTAAATGTTAGAAGGAAATGGGAGAAGCAAAGTTCCCAATGCTGATGGAGAACCACTGAGTAGAAGTGAGTCCCAGGGAGCCCAGTGCAGATGCTGAGTGCTCTGGTGGCATGAAGAGCCTCAAGTGGGTGCTCCAGGTTGGCTCTTGAGCAAATGGCATGGAAGTTCTTTCACCCTGGAGATGGCAAAGCAAGGAAGAGTCTTGCAAAGTCTACATGAGAGAAAAATATTCACATCCTCATTGACGTTTTAAATTATGTAAGGCACTGCTCTTCCTGATGGCTGAGAAGGGATAGTAGCTCTAATAAATTCTGCTAATTGCTGGTACCATTTTAGGGAAAGATGATTTATCCTCCTTGGGTAGACAGTTTAGGTTCTTACCAAATACATTCGCTGACACAGCTGCTGGGGATTCCTATTTTAGTTGTATGCTTCCTTGCACAATCTTTTTTTAAACAATAACATTTGAAAGGTACATAGGAAGAATAGGCAACACGTTTTGCTAAAAAAAAAAGGTTTATTTTGGTTTGACTGTGAACTTAGATCCATCTGAAAAAAGTGTGGTCAGTCTTTCTAAATGCTGTACTTTTCCCCTATATATCCACTGCTATAAAATACAGTTGTGTGGGATGGTAATATCCAAAATTGTGCATCCAAAAGTCTAAATATTTGCATGTTTCTGATGAAACATCTTAATTATTACATTTTACCCATACACAATTTAGCACAATAATGTCTAGTTTAGAGACAGACTGTGGGTATATGAGGGCACTATTTACTGTGCATGGCTTCAGTTAACATGCCAAGTCTTTCTTTTGTCTTTAATACATTTTTCAAATATGGACAACTAATTAAATTTAGATATAGAGATTTTTCTGTACTGATATGCATATTATATGCATATATAGTATGTGTGTAGCATTTCAAAAGATATGTACATATGCAGACATACCAAAGACAAATAGTTAATGTTACATTGCATGCATATAATAGATTCATAAATATAAAATACTTTCACTGCTCTTTGGTTTCCATGCAGATTTACAGTCTATCAAATGGATTAAAGCCTGTGGCTGCTGCATAGTCAAGTAGGCAGCTGCTCAATATTTATTTTTATCTTCATTGCTGAAAAAGTAGGCCCACTGCTCATTAAATCAGTCCTGGTTCTTCCAGTAAGCACTATTTTCTTCAGCAGGAGTACAGGTTAGAGATATTTGGAAGTTTTCCAGCAATACTTAGGGGTTTTTTGCTTTTTTATTTTTCAGAAAAGGTATATTTGAGCCTGAAATGTTTCAGTCAAAAGAAAAAAAAATATTTGACTGAGTCCAAGTGACCATATGTATTCAGACATCACACTTCCACCCTCAGCATTCACACCTCACTACTTTCTTGTACTTCTTTGGGTGTCCTGAGCCTCAGTTTAATCTGCTTTATAGATGGGCTAATTATGTTGAAAGCTAATGATCCCTGGGCCTTAGGCAGTCTGCCATTAAGCTGAGAACCCAAACCACAGTCTGGCTGGCTGATCTTCCCCAGGCATAGCAGACCTGAAACTGGGCCATTTTTTGCCAGAAAACTCCTTCCATCAAAAGCCCACCGCTTTCCCTGGAGTTTAAAATTTTGGAAGAAATACAGGAGATTTCACAGAGAACAAACCCCATGCTTTTCAGCCAAGCCTAGTCCACTCACAGTAGGATGATTCCTCATGTTCATCCACAACACCTTTATATTAGTATTTGCCTTTTCCTATTTCGTTCATGAACTGGCAGACTCTGTGAGTACATACATATATATGTATGTGTGTGTATATATGGATACACACACACCAAATTAGACTAAATATGTTGTCTGTAAGTAGGTAAGATTTCTGTTGTGCCCAGAAGGGCAGTGGGGGGGAATTCTTCAGATAGTTCTGAGCTTTGGTATTTCTTGGCTCCTAAATGTTTTACTTTGCAGTCTATTTATAAAGTTAGAAAGTTATTTTAAAGATGTATTTTAATGGAAAGTCTAAGAGAGGCTCATTTTGAACTAAACTACTTGTGATTTTTCAGTAGATGTTCTAAAAATAGTTTTGTTGTGTATGTGATGTGGGCTGCAGAGTTTTGCAATAGCAGGGTTCCTCAGCAAATTGGGGTTTGGCAGGAATTACAAAATGGAGTATTGGGTTATAAAATACTCTACATCCCATTATAATACTCAGGAAGAACTCTAGATTCTTATAAACATTGAATACATTGACTAGCCACTGATGTACACATTTGTCTCTTGAACTTGTGCTGTTTCATTCCCTGAAGAAATAAGGGATCTGATAATTCTGAGGAAAACAGGGACAGCAAGGATAACAACTTTTGAATTTAAATGGAACTTATACTTCTGTACTCTTCTTCATTTGCATTTTAGTCAGGAATTCAGCACTTAAGCAGAGACAGGAACTTTATTACTTGGAGTATTACGTATAGTGCACTTTTAAAATACTCTAGTAATTTACTTTTGAGTCCTTGATATGATATATGAAAATTCTTTACAGCCTTAAGTCTCTTGTGGTTATGTTTCATTTCATGTTTTTTCCTTGTGTGAAAAAGAAATGTGCTTGTTCTGAAGGCAGGGCAGCTCTCTAGAGTGTAAGCTCTCCAGGGCAGGGAATGTCTCTTACTCTATGTTTGTACCACGTCACTGTTGCCTTGACCTGGTCAAAGGCTCGAACTTCTGTGCGCTGTTGCCATGCAAATAATAAACACTACTGAAAAGTAAAGAATCTGTCTGGTCAATTGGAGTCTAACCCAAGTATGAACTGAGGGAAATCGAGTGTTAAAGTCAATGCTCTCCATTGTAGCTTGTTTTAACGCGTAGTGACAATTTAAAATAGTAATGAGTTTTACAAATTAGCCATGCAGCTTCTTGATAATTTGCAGGCCTTAGAAGATTTGCTGATGGTAAATATGATGACATTTCTTGTTAACAGTAAATAGTGAGATTGTACAGATTTACCAAACAAAGGAGAATTTGGATCCTGGGATCCTGCCCTAAAGGGCTTCTGTAAGTCTAAATCTCTGTAAACTGCAGTATTGCTAAAGCAAACAGCTAAGTACTTCTGTAAATGCAGAGAGTCTAATCACTCAATTTACTTAATGAATTATCATAAAGGTAACTGTAGAGGCCCTTTCTTCTTTTTTTCTTCTTTAAAAAAGAAAAAAGGATTTCTCTAGGCAATGACTTAATGTGTAGTAGTGATTCCAGACAGCAAATAAAAATGGAACTTTACAGGCTGAATTATCTCAGAAAGTATTTTTCCCATCTGGTGCTTCATGCGGTTGTGGGACCAGAGTCGTCTCAGCTAAATGTGAACAGGAAATCATGGGAATATTGATACTGTGGATAGCATATGTAAAACTGCATAGAAAATAGTGGCCCAAATGTGTTCAGTAGGATGTATGGCCCATTTCTAATCTGAGACAGGCAATTACACAAGGGCAGGAAGCAGAAGGTTGAAAAATATACAAGGTAAAATTCTGTCAAAATGACAAGGCAGAGATCAATGTTTCGAGCTGGTGCTGAACTGCAGAAGAGTTTTGACTGAGTATTCACTGAATTCTTCTTCCTTCCAAGTGGTACATTGTATTGTACAAAAGTAAGAAATAAAAGAGCTGCTGTTGTAAGTTGCCTTTGACATTGCAATTTTGGAGGAATGTTTTAGACATTATTCTGTTTGCTCAGGACAGCCTTCTGATTGCTTTGGTGATATTTTTTTAAATACGGAAAAATCTGCCAGAATTGCCATTATTCTTCTTCACTTGTAGGTTAAACTTCCGTGACATTGGTCTGTATGAAACCAAGGAGCTAATCTCCTTATCCCTGACTGATCTCCAAGGTTCTTCTGATCTCATTTGGTGCTTAGCACTGCTATGGTTTTAAGAAGTGATGCTTCCCCGTCCTTGTCCCATTCCTTTGCACTGTGCCAAAACCCTGTACCTGGTCCTTATTGGCTGATACCTGGATGGTTCCTAACTCTTCCCTTTGTCAGTAAATATGTATGTTTTTCACACTGCTGAACCCATCATTGATCACACTGTCAGTGCGAACAGTTAGCAGGGGAAACAGCTATAAATTGCTTTTTATTGGCTTTTTTTGTTAGCTGAGAGCAACCACTTGTTTGTTTCAAGGTGTTGGTTCTTTGCCCTGGGAGTCTCCTGGGTCAGATGCTCCCCCTGATCTCCACCCTGCCAGAGGCCAGGCAGCTGTGGCACTTCAGAGGTGCAGGGCTTTATCTCACCCAAAAATGCATCTTGCAGGTGGAGGCAGCAATGTGGAAGTCAGCAGCACAGGCAAGTTCTAGATAACTTGGAGCTGAATCTGGGTGATGTGGTGGAGCCACCTGGAAGTCTCTTGAGGGTCACAGCTCCTTCAAGTCCCAAGGCTTGTCTGTGACATGATACTAGAGCCTGCGGCTGAGGTATTGCTGCACCCCTGCCCCTGTTCAGCACTTCTAGGCAGTGGTATCTAGTAAGGGCACTTATTTGTCTACCTTGCAACAACCTGGCGATTGCAGCAGTTCCCTCTAGAAACATTAATTAGCACCACAGTCTGCCCCATTGCTGCTACCAGCTGCTTGTTCCTAAAAGCCAAGCCAGAAACCTGTGTTCGAGCAAGAGCCTCTGTGGTGGCTTTTGCATTGCAGGGCAAGTGGTACACACGTGTTGTAAGGCACGGTTTGCAAACAAATTTAGTATGTTAATGTTTAAAAGGCTTAAACCTATAAAGCTTGAGGTGATTTGTGAATTGTTGCCTGTAGAGGGAACCTTCCTTTTCCCAATATTTTGCCACTGCTGGAATCAATGAAGATTCCATCAATGAAAAAGATGATCAACGAAAAAAAGCCCAACTGGGAAGAGCTCATTCTACACATCAGGAAAGTATCCGGATTTGATGCCCTGCAAGTACCATGCAGCACTGATGACTGTGAAACTGGGATGAAAATGAAACATTGACCACAGGGAAAATGGAAGCAACTGGCTTGCTTTCCGTGCCAATCTGTGACATTACTAAGAACCTATGTTGGCAAGGGCCAAAAAAATTGCTATAAATTAAAATAAAACAAGGGCAGCATGCAATCATAATGATGTTGATAGAAGATGGCAGGTCACTTAATGAAATCTCCCTGTATTATAGCAGTAGTAAACCACCTTGTTAAACTTCTGAAAGATTAAATGGCTTAAAAATGAAATGAAAATGCATTTAAGTGATAAATTAACTTAGTTTGTTTGAATGAACAATGAAGTGCTCAGCTTATTTTTCAAATGCAGAACCAAAAAGCTGTTATTTTTAACATGGAAATAAAAAAAAAATTCTAAGTTGGAAATTGATGTAATATAAATGGAGGCAATTTGTGTGGTGTGAAAACATGCTACCCAAAAGGATGTGCTTGGAGCTATGGTTTTGTCTCAGTGCAAGTCTGATTTCAGTTGTCTTGTGCTCTGGCAAGTTTTTGTCTGGTTTTTGTAAACTCCAGGTTTAAAAATGCTGCATTGTTTGGTCCTGGCTGAATAAATTCTGCATTAATGCCTCCTATATTAAGTGTGCCTGGCCCCTCCACAGGGACTGAAGTGCGATACTTTGTGAACAGCTGAGAGCCTTTCCAGGGCATTCCTTCAGGAGCACTTCTCATCCCTCAGCCTTCACAGGGCATGATTGTGGTGTGGCCCCTTACCTTGCTGGCTGGGTTAAGTCTGTCTTTCAGCTGGAAGTCCCCAGAGAGCAAAAGTGAAAGCAGAAGATGGCCATGATTCACATCAGCCTTCTAGAACATGAGTCTTTTGTTACTGCTTTCTTCAACTAGGAGAATGAGATTCTTTTCTGCTTGAAATTATAGTGTTTAGATATGTGCCTTTTGTTTTAGTAGCAGAAAAGGCATTCTCAGTGGTACTGAGACTGTCACTGCAGATTAAAAGAGCCCAGGGGAACAACTGATTAACAAAAAGAAAATTAATGTGAAGCCTTTGTGTCTCTGTATTGAGCTCATACAGGGCAATGCAACTTGCTTGGCAGTCATCATTAGAAGATCGCTTTTGAAACTAGCATTTTATCAAAGCACGTAGGGGAGGGTTGTAACAGTAATGGTTAATTTCTTCTCTTTTGTTTTTACTTCTGTCTGATTGGCGATAAAAGTAAAACTCAACTTTTTATGACCAAGCACTGAGGAAGCAGGATAAAGGCAGAAAAATATTTAAGTTTGATTGACTGAAACTGTTCAAACTTGTTTTATTTACTGTTTTTAGCAAAACATTTCAAACTAGAAACAAAAATTGCTTTTTAAAATACTTTAAACCTAAATGTTTCCACATTTAAAAAAAAGACGTGATTTGGCTCTTGGTCAGAACTTCCCTGTGCAAAGTCCCTGGTCTCATCAGTCACATGTTCTGCAACACAAACTGTTTCCCTGAAAAATTCACCCCCAAGTTCAAGCATACTGCCTGATAAGATGTTCTACTCTTCAGATTAGCAAATAAAACATGATAATACTTTATGAAGCAAATGAATCATCACTCTTCTTACTCATCACCTCTGGTCTGACTCTGTGGTTTGCTGAATTCCATCTACTGTGAATTAATGACAGTGGAAGCTGTGTAACATATTGTTGGTTCGAGGGCTTCCACTCTATGCTGGTGTTGCCATCAGCATTGCTGAGACAGTAAAACGTAGAGTATGTTTGGATGGGAGCTGTTACATCTCTTGTCTCATCAGCATCATGGTTTTCTATGCTCCTGTCCTCTGGCCACTGCTGTGCAAACGTACTGAAAGCCACAGCTTTGCTGCAGGAGTCTCACAGACAGAGCTGGTTTGTACAGCTGTGCCCCAGGGAATAACCCAAACCTTACTCTGTGAGGTTACATGCAAGGAAAGTCTCAGCTTGGTTCTTTGGGCAGAACCACAAACAGACAGTGATGACTCCCACAGATGCTGATCAGCACTGAGGAACAAAACCATCCTCAGGCCTGAGCCTGATTCCAGGGCTGAAGCAGGAGCTGTGCCAGGGCACTGTCAGGTGATGGGTCCCAGCCCCAGCTCAGGCTGCATGGAGAAGTGCATCTCTGATGTTCCCAGACACTCAAGGAGAGAAGAAATTGCTTGCTCTCTTTCCTTTCAGGGAAAAACAACCCCCCCCCATCCCCCCAAACCTGGAAGGAGTGTTCTATTCTTTATGTTCTTTGTGGAATGGCTTCACCTTCATGTGGCAGTATTCCTGCACATCTAGTGCCTACCATTAACATAAAGAGTATGGTAGCAGCTAATGTGGCCACTTTGACAAATGTCTTCGATGAGACATCTGTTGCAAAGCAAAAATCTCTGCTGTGGAGAAAAACATGGGTACAGATGGCACCAAGTACCTCAGAGAGTGAGGCTAAATTCCCGTGTCCCAAACAGTAATCAAGTAATGTGCTTAAGATAATAAATAAATTCAGATAAATGCCTTTGGTGCCTGGTAATCACAAAAAGAAGAATTCAGTGATTTCATAGTATTGGAGCTGAATTCAAGGCAGAAAAGTGACAACAAAGGTCACTACTTCCAGAACTAACACTTTGTACTTTTTTTTTCTTTTGTTCTGTTCAATTGACTTTAATGGGTCTGTGAGATATGGATGAAATCTTTTACCTACCAAGTGTTATAGCAGGATTGGACCTAATGATGAAAATCATTTACTCTGTATTATGTTTCACCAGCTACATCTTATGAACTCCTCATCACAAGAGAAACAAAATAAATAAGCTTTAATCCAAGTTACTGCGCTTGAACTACAGCCATAGATAGAAGTAGAGTGCAGTATCAGTCTTGCTTTCAGAGAACTTTCCAAGTGCTGATAGGATGGGATATATTCAGATTAACTGAAAACTGTTAAAGAATAAAAGTATCAGAGTGTTGGCAACTGTATATTTAAAAAAAAAGTCTTTTACTCTGCAAAATACAAACTTTTTCCTGTCTGTGGGCTGAGTCAACTGGAGTGTTAGTCCATGCCACTGGTAGCCCCACAGGTCCCATGAGTTAAATCACAGGCTGAGGAGTGATGTCATTCCCTCAGTTTTTTTAATCTCCTTTTTGTGCTGAGAGCAGCCATCTGTCCCTCTCCAGACAATGATGGAAGCAGCTGTGCACGGTGTGCATCAGGAACAAAAGCCCCTGCTTCATACAGAGGGCAGTGGGCTGCAGGTCAGTGGGGGTTATAAGGCTATCAGGGTCAGATGACACCTGAACAGAAAAATAAAACTAGGATTATACAGCCTTTGTGTGTTCATTCACTAGCAGAGGAGCGGGGTCAGCCTTTGTCTGAGTGCTTCTCTAGTGGCCATGGGAATGCCTATGTGTTTTCAAGGATAGCTCTGCTGCTACTTACCCACGGAGTGATGGAATAACAAAGCCAGCTTCAAGCAGAGGGCAAAGCAGATATGACACAAAACAGTTATTTTGAAGGGAAAATAAAACAGCTTGGATACATTCTGGTACTTTATGCAAGTTCAAAGAGTGTGATCTCAAGTGGTTTTCATATCTTGTAACATGCCCTTCTAGAAGCACAGTGAAGCGTGCTTTTCACGTGCAGTCTGCAGCATATGGGAGTTCCCTTGCTGCTTTGTGGGAAAAGGGTAGCTGAACAAGAGCCAAGGTGCTCAAAACCTCATTTATGAGAAGTTCTGAGGGTTATTCTTTGAGCAGCTTTTTCTGCAAGGTGAGCTGGAAGGAGCTGGAGGAGGGGACATATCCCATAGAATGAAATTGCCCATTCCTGCAGATGTCTTTCTATTTTGCCATACGTTGTGCCAGTCCTGTTCCAACTCTTCTCTTCTGTGCTGGGTCCATTTCAGAGCAGAAACTGATACAAGTGTAAGCTATAGGAACCTTTCTTACATAACAAGAGGGAATGTATTACATTCCTGGGGTAAAGTCCAGGTGTATAATGAAATAGGTAAGTGAACCTGGTTGAATTCAGAGCCTTCTGTCTTTTCTTTAACCCCACATCACTTTTTTCTGCATGGATTCTTTCCCTGTTTCTAAGCAAACACACATTTAGAAGCCAGAGATATACCAGGGACCATACAGCCTTACCACTTCTTTGGAGATGACAGCCTGGGATTTGACACTGTCTGTCACTACCAGGGTTAATGACATTCCTTAAAGGTGATGGGACAGAAACACATATTTCACAAACAGGTAAACTGTAAACACTGTATGCTCCTGTCTCAGGGGAACATGTCCTGGAACATCCATGGACATGCAAGTGAGTTTAGAGAAGCTGTCAGAGCGCCGTGGCTGGGCCGTCACCAGAACCAGTGATATCTTCCATGCCGCACTTTCACTTGTGCATGTGAAATATGGTTCCCTATTGCCCTCTTTGGTTTTTTGCAATGCAGTTCAAAAAGGATAATGAAATGAAAGTCTGCAGTCATAAAGCACAGCATTTTTACAAAAGTAGCATTTCTCCCTTTTTTCTGGTTAAGGGCTGTTGGTTCAGGCTTGTTAAAAAGTATTCTTTCAACCTGAAAGCATGCTGTGTTCTTACTTGCTAATTGCCTACTTTGTTTCTTAAATGGCATGAATAAGTCCTTTCACCTTACATTGTCTACAGATTTTATGCTTGTTTTATGGGAAGAAGTCACAAGATGCTGCAGCAAAAGGAGACAGAAATATTACTAATGGTGGAAAACACATGACTACATTTCTAGGTCATTGTACTGTGTAGTTTATCTGAAGGTGCCATGACTGCTGAGCAGCAGTGTAATTCAATCATGTGAATTAACTTTGAGACTGAAGCTTTAGAGTTCCTTCACACCACCAAGAAACTGCCAAAACTTGAGAAAAAATCCTGTTTGCCACTTGATGCTGATGTTGGCACTCTCCCCCCTGCAAATTGCTTATCATTCCCATCTCCCTGTGAGTGCTAAATGAACAGAGCATCGCACCATTGAGAATCCATTCCTGAACTGTTACTGTCCAGGAAGAATTTTACAGATTGCCAGTGTTTTAGACAATATGATCATCAGTTCATGAATCACTGGTTCACAAATTATTTATTCCCTTCCAGGCTGCATAAATCTCTATTTAACCCACAATAAAGTCTCTTGTTTTAAGCTGTCTTAAGCTAGGACAAAACCTGGGGGGCTGCTGTTGGTTCCTGAGACTGCCACAGCATACTTTACATTCTGGCAGCTCCTCCAGAGATCTGCTGGCTCTGCCAGGCGGTTAGTGGCTCCGGACATAAATACCATTGCTGTTCGACTGTTGTTTCTGGGAAATTTTTATGAGGCCTGCTTTTCTCCACATTTCATCATAAACCCAGAAGGGACAGATTTTTTCTTCTCTATATGAACAGGCACTCTGACTGCAGCCTGTAAGTTTCAATCCAGAGAGTGTGCTGCAAGGCTGAGTTGGTCACGGTCCAGGTGAAGTTTACTGTCACTAACATATGGTATCAAAAGTCAAAGTGAGAAACAGAAGAAATTTCTAGCTTTTATTTTTTGTATTGTGTTTATTTCTGATAAGTTTCACTGTGTATGGAGAAGACAGACAGTTACTGTGTTTCTCTGGGATAACACCTGGCTGTAGGGTGTAGTAGTGTTTGAGACAGAGAAATGAGAATTATCCCAAAAGCGAGGGTGTAGGTGTTTGTGTAGGGTGCTGTGCGTACATTTGGGAGTATAATGAGGCATGAGGTCAAACATCCAAGCCTTGTGCCCACTGTACAACACAGTATCTGTAGAGCACTGGGATTTATTAAAAAACTGATATTACACAGACTCTATGCACTCTGACAAAACATGGTCCTCAGTCTAACCCTGTGTTTGAGCATGATATCCAAGTAGCTCCATTAAGCAGTTATGGTTAATGACAAGCCCACATGAGCAAGCCTAGAGGCCCCAAGGGCAGGTCTGCTATTGCCTGTGGCACCTCCAGACCTTTTGCCATCTTTTCCTTTTCCATTCATCACATCCTTTCAAGGGTACTGCATCACACTCACAGGAATCGTCTTTCTCAGAAGGGACGTTCTTGCCTCCGTGCCTCTTCCCAGACAGGGAAGTAAGAGCATTAACTTCTCCACTTCTTTGTGGCAGCCCAGTGGGTTTGGCTCTGGTTCAAGCTCTGCAGTCTTCTTGCAGGGCAGTGATGGTTTTAATCAATGGCAAGCTGGATTTCCTAGATAAAGTAATGTTTCTTTGGAAAGCAAGAACTTCATAGTGAAAATGTGAAAATATGAGCAGGTTGTATAGGCGTGTAGCTTGCATAGTGCTGAGCCAACATCCACTGGGGATCTGGATAAAAACTGTAATGTTTATGTTATTTTTTAAATCTCTGTCTCTTGAGTAATAGTCCCATATATTGCAGACAGCATGAGTCACTTCCTTCTTAGCTCATTGAGGCCATTGTATGTCATATTAAGTTCATTTTGTTGTTAGGCTATTTCCTCTGTGGATGAGATGTCAAAATAGTGGCTACCTACACAGTCAGTGTGAGAAATCTATATTAATACAGACTCTTCCTTCTGTAGTTACAATTCTTGAAAAAGTTCATTCAATGAACCCAGAATAACCTATAAAGTTGCATGCAGCTGTGTAACAAATGATGTAGTAAGCTGGATATTCTGTGTTTCCAGAGCATGAGTCTTAGCCAGTCTGAAGTATGGGGAGTATTGATAACCAAAATAAAATACAGTTGTTAATCTATAATTACTTACAGATATGGTTGAGGCTCATAAAATAAATTATTCCTTACTTAATTTATTCTAAAATTGAATAGCTAACAACAAATAGATACAGAAAATAGTACAGAGAGACATTGATTTTACCTAATTTTGAATATCTTACAGTAAAGCTGTTTCTACCAGAGCCATTGAGTTTTCCTGTATGATCCATGAATGACCTGCAAGAAGGCAATTCAAGCTCATCCATTTTAGACTTGACCTCTCATAGAAGAGGATGAATCACTGTCTGGAGGTTTCTGGTTTTCTCCATTGTTTATAAAGCAAGAACTTGTTACTGTTTTAAATTAGACACCTGCTATGCATCTATCCATCCATCCATCCATCCATCCATCCATCCATCCATCCATCCATCCATCCGTCCTCTTCTTAAATGTCTATTTGTTAGAAAAATACTGTGTTAGTTCTGTTGTCAAAAAAATACCATCATCATTGACAGAATAACAGGATCACTGCCAATATTTTGCAAATATCAGGATAAATATCATGCTTGAATTTTCATTTGCCTAGAGGCCAGATATTATCATGGATACACATTGATCTATACTGCGATAACAGTACTCATTGACAGACACTGTAGGCAGGCAAATTCAGTCAGTTACATGTGTTGCATCCCCAGAGAGAACAAGAGGTAACTCAGAAATCAATCCAGTGCAGTTTCCCTGAGCAAGCCCTGTTTGCAGATGAAGCAGCTCCTGGCAGTTCTGTGGGGGCTGGTGTTCGGTGGGGACCTGGTGTTCCCCTTCCACCACAGCAGCAGCAGCAGCGGTGGCCATGGTGTGCTGTGCTGCTCTCATCTGCCACACTGAGTCCTCATGCCTCACCTCTTTTGTCCCTATGCTACCATTTTGGTGATGAATATTAAGCACAGAGGAGAGGATCATGAACTTGGCCAGGAAAATGTCATTAATAACATTGACAAGTGTGGAGATGGATTGGGAAGGATAAAGGAGAGAGTGGGAGGAAAGGAAGTCGAGACAATAAATAGGCTAGACCTGCTGTTACCATGTTAATCTCTACAGGGTTATTTGAGGGAATTGCTGTAGTAGTTCATACAGTGCCTAAATCCTTTCCTCATTTCTGCACTATTTCCATGATACTGACATTGTATTTCTAACACAATGCCTATTTATTACAGTTGTCAAAAATAAGAAATCAAAATACTGTTTCAGAAATATTGAATACAAAGGTGGATGGGAAATACACAAATTAATGCATTAAGTGATAGAATTGCCTGACAACATAAAATCTTTTAATCCACTCACTATTTTTTAATTGAAGATGACTATGTAATTGCATACCACTTAATGTGATCTCCAGTTGTTCCAAAATAGACAATAGTTTAGTATATTAATACACCATAAGACACTTACAGCAACTCTTAGTTTTAATAATAGTCTCACTAGTGCCTTCCTGATTATACACTATTTCACCTTTGCTGTGAAATATGTGTATTGTTTGGTTTACTACATTGTTTTGAGAAAAATTATCATGATGCATACAGAAAAATTTGAGGAGGGTTTAGAAAGGGGATCTGAAGTTTAAGGGAGGTTATATTTCCATTTGCTATAGGTAAATTATATTTTTTATCTGTGGAGGAATGGACTGAATACATACACGGTCAAAAATAAGTGCATATAAATGACTGCTGGTTGCTGAAATGCTAATAAATGACATTAATTTAGGAGAGATGTAAATATTACAATTTTAATAACTTTAACATCAGAGCATGTAAGTCTTCATAAATAAAGTTATTTTCCTATGGATTATCTGCAAAAGATAGGTGTGAATGATGGTGATGGAAGTGCAACCAGGCTCACCATGTTGACAGCTGCTCAGTCATAATATTCGGCAGTAATGGTGGTTATTAAAAAAAAAAAAGAAAAAAGAAAGTTAAAATTCCAAGTAGTAAAAAGCAAAACTATAGATAAATCTTAATCCTTGAAAAAAAAAAAAACAACCAGTGTTTTGGGTTTGTTTTGGGTTTTTTTTATTAACAATGTCTAGTTTACTGAATGACAATTCACTTTGAAAGGAAATTTTCTGCTGGAAAAAAGAGACTGTTAGGTTTGGGGTGGGGAAGAGGCAAACCAGAGAGCAGCAGCAGCCCAGTAGCTGTGCAATCTGATTTCTCCCCTGGCCACATGTTGTGGATCTTCCTGGCCCTGCTCAGCTCTGCAATCTCTGCTCACCTCATTGACACTAAGAACCTTCCTGCAGGAGAGAGGGTTTCTCAGTAAAGTGGGTTTTGCAAGATCAGGTTAGCAAACACCACTCTTCACGCATTGTGCTTGGCTTTGTGTTCAGCATGTTTTCTGCTTGGAGCTTGTTTCCTCCCACTGTTTCAGCAGCACAGAAGCCTTTCAATGGCAGCTCACAGTGCCATGGCAGTGGGAGGCATGGACTGGTGGGACTGTGGTATGGCAAAGGCCTTTGGCTGACTGGCCTTCAGCAGCATTTCCCCTCTGTGCCCTGTGTCTTGCTAAGAGATGGCTTCTTTGATGTGTTCTGAGTGTGTCGTGGGAAGAGCTCCATGGGAGAAAACTAGGAAAAACCCAATAGCTGCAAGATTCCTGCTCCGTGTGTCATCTCCACCACGTGTTTGCGATTGAGCAAACATAATCTGTCTGGCAGATAACCCAGTGTGCTGTGCCTGCAAGGAAACAGGCCTCTCTTTGACCTGTGACTGTATCTATGTGCAGAGTTAAGTGTATTTAGTTAGAGATCAGTCATGGATTTGTCACAGTTCCTCATCATGGAGCAATCTCCTTTTCACTTTTGGTGTCGTCCAAAGAGACATGCCCATGCTCTTCCTTCCCCCCCCACAGCTGTGTCCTTCAGCAGGCAGAGCAGCAAGCCAGGGATGTGCTGCCTGATCTCCCCTCCCTGCCAGCCATGGTCAGGCATGGTGGCAGCTCAGGGAGAGGAGCCGCCACTCCCACAGCATCTCTTCCCACCACGTTGGAGCTGGCACAGACAAGCAGGGCAGCATGCACAGTTCCCCCACCACTTGCTTCCAGCAAGTCCTCTGCGCTGCCCACACGACTGCAAGACAAATCATACCACATGTACAAAACCAAAAGCTTTTCATACTGCAGTTTATCCTTTCCTGCACCCGAGGCCTTTGTTAGCAAACAAGACGCCAGTCTTTGAGGGCAGAGACAATGGTGTGGTTCAGCTCACGCTGCGGAGGCACGCTGGAAATGGTGCAACAGCTGAGTTGTTGCCCTCTTCCCCCTGCTCCACCCCTTAATTTTATTATTCTGGTTCAGTGACATTTATTTGTCTCTAAATGCCCAATTTCTCATACAGCACATCTGTTTTACAAAGAGACTAGTAAACTAAAACTATATGTTAGGCAGAAATTTTGTGATCTGAAAACACAGATAACCCATATTCGCCTTCCAGCCATCACTAGCTTCACATTCAGTGACAACCAGCAATAATATTCTTAGCCACTGGCCTTCTTTTTAGCTTCAGGCTACATTGATCAAGAGATGCTCTTTGAATGAGTTGACACCATGTGCAGCCAGTTTTGTATTAAGAAAAAGAAAGCGGATAAAAGAAGAGCACTGGGTTGAGCCTGTGGTATCAGGAACTGATTGCAGCTGAGAATTTGTCATTGCTGAAGTTTGCATTGTATTTAGAGAAGGAAGTGGTTGTATATGTGGTCCAGCTCGTCTGAGGTTTACAGCACTATTTAGACACCAAATCTGTCGTGGCTTTGATAAAACTCCTTCAGGGGATGCACTCACTGCTGGCCTTTTGTGCACATCCTGTGTCTGCAACGAATCCCCCTGAAAAACTGTCTAAACAGGGCCCAAGCAAGGCAGATACCCAGGGGATAAATAAAATCTCATATATGATAAACAGTAAATACTGCTCTGCCTTAGTCATATGAACTGGTTTGGCTGAGTTTTCCTCCCCCAAGCCTATTAAGTTTAATGCTTCTGTGCGAACACTCAGAGTTTCCATTAAATATGTCTGTATGTCTGATCCCAGGATGACACTGTGATATTCCAAAAATAGTTTAATAAATTGAAATTCCAAGATGTATCATCATAAGCCTGTCACTTGAGTATCAAATCTGCCATGTTATGTAAAAAATATTGGTTATATAATGGGATTTTTATCAGTCTAGTGACATAAATGCAAATATTAGAGCATTATTAGGAAACCGACCTCTCTCTGACTTTGGATGTGTTATGCTGGAAGTTAGAGAAAAAGTAGCTTATGTACATGTGGGGGATTTAGATGTTGTAGTTTCAGAGGTGTCTGACAACCCAGAGCTAGTTTGGGGGTTTTCTTTCTGATAAATATAAATACATTTTAAATGGCATTGAGGAAAGAAACTGGAATGTGATAAGAACTTTGAGCAACTCCAGGGTTTCATTTGTGATGGCCCAAACTGATGCCATTGCTGCTGGCAAAAAGTAGTACTTTTTACCTCTTGAAACACATGGAGAAAGAGCTGTGCACCTGTAGTCTGTCTTATCTGCTGGAAAGCAGATAAAGGTCCCCAGCTAGCAGAAACTGGGACTCACTACAAGAGGACATATGGAAGAGCAGCAGGGATTTCCTGCAGGCTCAGCGATGTTTGTGCATGCACCACAGCCAGTTGTCACCAGTGGTCAGATAACAGTGCCAAGCCCCGGGGAAAGGCTGAATGGGCAGCAACTGCTCAGGGAGCAGAGGGTTTGTGTGGAAGTCCTCCCTTCTGGGGAGCAGGAGGTTTGAAGTATGGGAGCTTGTGAAAAGTGGTGTTGTGAGTTACCTGAAAAAGAAAGGAATCAAGTGTGCTATACATAGATGTTAGTGCATCGTTTTATGACTGAGAAGCTGATTTTGCAGGTTGCACAACTTCTTGAAAACCCTAATTAGGGTACTCTCTGAAATTGCACAGCCTGATATTACTGACGGACAACCATCTGTCCCCATGGGCTTTCAAATCAGCAGAGCATCCCTTTTACTAAGCACAGGCAGTCTGTGTCGTGGAGGGGTTAGTAAGTGAATTAGATGAACCTCCTGACTTTTCAGCCTGAGGTAAAAGCAGACTGAAAAAAGATAGATGCAAGGTCAACTTTACAAGTTAATATAAATGAATTAAATACTTCAATTCCACATATTTTCTAGGTTAGTTGAAGAGGGACAGGCTGTAAAAGGCTGATGTGGTCTTTAGTGTCTCCAGTTCAAGTAGGCAGTTTTTCCAGTAGCACTGGCAACTCCCCAGTCTGCTCAGTTGCAGCACTTTAAACATTAGGCACACCTTTTGACTTGAATCTCTCAGTGCTCTGCTGAGCAGGTAACACCTGTCCTTCTCTTAAGGATGGGGAGTTGGAATACTTGGTAAAGGAGTAGAAGAGGGGAGCTGGAGGGAAGGAAACCGGTGGGGAGGGGGCACTGAATGTGTTTCTCAGTAAATGCTCAGTATCAGACATCTGTGTCCTGGGACACGGAACTACCTGTCTGTAAAACAGTGGATCACCTGTCCAGAGTAACACTGAAAGCTGTTCCTGGTCAGGGTCTCAGTACCTCCTGTCCCTGGGCTTTAAACAGAAAACAGTTCCCCTCAAAATCTATAGATGAAGGTAACCAGAGCAAAGGACAACCACTCTTGCCACTTTGAAGACCCTTTTCTGCAACAGGGCTGTGAATATGGGCCTCCTGCACCCATGTGAAGCTCCCCAGCTGCCTCCACTCGAGTGCTGCATAGGGCTCCAGGGCTTCCAAACCCCCTAGTCCTAGCTGGACTTTCAGCCTTCCCTGGCAGTGAGCTACTTCAGTGCTCCCAAGTGCACACTGACAAAACGCTTAGTTTAAACCGTGGCATAAAAGTGCTATTAATGCTTGAAGTGCTGCTGGATTTTTTTCCCTTGTACAGGATTTGAAATGAAAATGGGGGGGGGGGTGGGGGGGGAAGAGAGAGAGAAAGAAAAAATTTTTTTCCCTGTAAGATTAAACAATCATCATGGCTTTAAGGACTTAATCTGCTGGCATGCAGACTGCTGGCTGGTAAGTCTCCGAGTCTGAGTGTAATTGGATGCAGCATCAGATTCGGTTGTGTGGGCTTTCCAGGGGCTTTTTGTTTGTTTGTTCATTTTTTAGCACACTGCAGAGTTGAAGAGCTCTGTCCCTGGAAATGCCTCTGGGGGTGAAGCTGTAAAGCTGTGTGCCCCCCAGCCGGTATTTCGGCGGCACCTATCTGGGGACCCCCTCTCAGGGAGCACGGTGGGGGAGGCTGCTCAGTGTGTGAATTCGTGCTATTGTTGGAGGCACACATCTGCCTCAAGAAACTGCACGGCACAGGCCGTTACTTATTCAGATGCAGAAGCTCCTTCCGTCCCACAAGACGGCCCATTCAAGTCACATGCCAGAGGTCTCGGCAGAATGGGCTGCAGCTGCTTCAAATCTGCTGTCTAACATCAGAAGCAGTTGGACAAACTGTACCGTGCTGACTACAGTCAGGCTCCCCGGCGCCGAGGAAGACAGGGAAAAGATTTGGGATCCTAGCGCTATGTTCTCAGAGGACCTGTGGCTGGAAAATGAGAAAAACTGTGCTGTTGTTCACAAGTCGAAGCGAGGAAGGAAGCGCCAAGAGCTCCTGGCCGTGGCCCTGGGGGTGAAGGTGGGAGTCAAGGGGGCACTTTTGTGGCAACCTCTGAAACTCTTTGCCTATTCACAGATCACCTCCTTGGTCAGAAGAGCAGCCTTAACTCAGAATGACAACCACTTCAACTATGAAAAAGCACACAATTTTAAGGTAAGCACAGCTCGCTGTTATTTTCAGCTAAAAAAAGTTATGTTGAGATGCCTCACGTTTTATTTTTTATTGTGACAAGGTGTACATGCACCTATTTATGCTAGCTCTAAGAATAGTGTTGAAAAATTAATTTTCCTTCCTATGTTTAGTTCCATTAACTGGTTTCTTAGTATGCTGTTACATAGGCATTTAATCCAAACAATGATTTTCCTCCTCACTGTACTACTTGACTGACAATTTAACTCTTCTTCACAGATGCAGTTTTCTTTTTTTAATTCAGAAACAACGTACTTCATATTTATTGTCTTTATCTTAAGTGTAGCTACTTTTAAATAAGAAAAAGGCCCCTTTTCGAAATCTAGCTATTATCCCAAGCCAGTAGGATTTTACCATTAACATTTTGGATTTCAGAAGAAATTGAGAGAGCTCGGGTACTCCTAACAATAAAGCAAAGCACAATGGTGGGTATTGTCTCCCAGCTTTTGTTCCTCCACCATATGCTAAGGAAATGTTCTCAGAGTCCCACTGAGCTATAGGATCTGAGCTTGTGTTTGCTTGTCAAACTAAAACAAATCACTGGGCAAACACAGGGACATTTAAATGGATCATGCCTCCGCTGTCCATATGTACAAAATCAGATTCTTGGGGATTCTTTTCCCAAGTGCTGTCTCTGGCAGACTGCAGCAGGGAAGTGACTCAGCTTGAGAAACGGACCTTCCAGGCAGCTTGTATTAAAATGTTTTGCCAAAAGGACTGTGCTGGTTTCAGAGCTTGCCAGCCATTTACCGTAGCTAATGCTGTCAAATTGTGTTTTGGTGCTTATCGGGATGAGCATGGAGAATAAGAGGCAGTTACAAGACAAGAAAGGAATGGATCTCAGCTTTGAAACATCAGTTTAGTTACTGTTCCTTGAGGATGTGGGTCACTGTCAGAATAGTTCAACTCATTAGCAGAACAAGAATTTTCTGATATTCATCTATGGCCTGTCAAAAAAGAGAAGCACTGATCAAAATCATTTCACTTAGCAAAAAAGTTTCACTTCTTATTTTTCTACATACCCTGCTGTGCAGACATTGCTAACCTCTGCAGTTCTTCTGCTGTTGTTGGCAAATCAATAATTTAATATTAGTGAACAAAGCAAATAATGGCATCCCTTTTCTCATTCCCCTTCCTTGACCCAGTCTACAGAAAAGTCAATATTTATCTCTCTGATCAGCAGTGAAGGAAATAGGGGAAACACTCTGTGTTTTCTTGCTTGATTAAGCCAACTTCCATTTTTTTGGGTTTTGCCCTCATTATCATTTTAATATCAAAACTATTTTAGTTTAAATAGAAAATATTTTCTCATGACTGAGACTTCTTTCCACTTTGACCCATGCATTCTTTCCTCTTCAAAATTTCCCTTGTTTTGGCTTTGATTTATAATTGGACCTGTGCCCAGTTAACTTTGCGTTTGCACAATCTAGCTGTTGTACAGTTTCAGTTCCTTTCTGTTTCAAAAGAGTCATAGTTTAACTGGAAAGCCACATGATTAAAATAGATATGTATTCAAAAACTTGACAGCAGAAAAGAATTATTCTATCCTAGTAAAGGTGATAACAGACCCTAGGGAACAAACATTTTAAAAATAATTGTCCAGAAAGGTCAATCAAAAGTGTTACATTTGCTTAAGGGACAGATATGTTCACTATGCAAATACAGTTGCTTTTCCAAAGGAATATATTAGAACATGTCCAGTTGTTGAACAAAAAATGTGGATAGTATACTCAGAACAGAACATTTAAATTTAAAACATGGCTCAAGGCTAATACCTTTAATATATTCCATATTCATTACATAAAAGAGTTAAGAAAACACTTAAAAAAGAAAGAATGGCTTTATGGTTCTTGGCGCAAGATGCCTGATGGCTTTTGACAGCACTCAGGCTATGATGATATGGGGTTTATCCGAAGGACAGTGCTATTTTGAAGACATTCAAAAAGTTGTCTTCCCTTTTTTTAGGTGAATACTGATGTGCATTATATCATTCATCTCATTTTCTAGGGATAAAGGTTATGTGTCACAGTGTCCCTCATAATCTTGTCAAAGCCAATTCTTCGTGAACAAACAGGCAGTCTTTAGCTTTTGTCCTTTACCCATGAAGAATGTAAAAAATGAAGGGCACATTTCTAGCAAAGCTGATGGGATTTTTTGTACATTTTATACCAAAGAGCTTACTTACTGCAAGAGAGAAAGAACAAAAGGAAGAAATAGGCGCAAGGCACAAATTCAGAGCAAGGACGGCTCTCCCTCCATCTTTGCCAAGCTAATATAAACATTTAAAAAGCAGCATTGAAGTTTGGAGCATGAAGGCACCAGGTTTATGCTCTTCTGAGCATCCATGCTTTCTCATTCAACCTCTCTTCCAAATTCCAAGACACTCAAGGCAAGTGGACAAAAAAAGATTTAGTATCCAGGCTGATTTGTTAAGCTGTGTTCATCTTGAGCACACCATGCAGTCACGTGGATTTAGGTTTGGAGCTGGCGTCTGTCTGGTGGGACAACTTTGCATAAGCCAGTGTAGACGTATCATAACTCGGGAAAGAGAATAAAGCTCTGAAGCCCTGTTATAAAAACACAGAGGTATTTCTCTAGCTATATGGATGTCAGCCTAACTGGATCCCAAAGTCCTCTTGCATCTCGTTCCAGTTCGGATCCAGCAGCCTCTTCTGGATGTGCTTTACCTGCCAGCTTTGGTGGGGTCCCAGCTGGTGGTGAGGTCAACCTTGTGCCTGAGGGCAGCAGCATGGAGTTTGAGGATGCTCCACACTTTTTGTTCTAGGCTGGGAATTCATGAGAGGGCGTCTGTGCTGCTTTGAGTGGGCAAATACAGCTGAATAGTGTGCATTTACCACAATACTGTGCCTGTTTGCCACCATAGCACTGGGCAAATCCCTTCTGCAGGCAGGCTACTGAAGTAAAGGCAGCTGATTACAGACAAGTCAGGAGATATGCTGGGAGAGAGGGGGCTCTGGGATAAATTTATCCTTGTGTTAAGCACTGCAGATAATACTGCTTCTGGGAGACAAAGGGTTTGGGGGAGACATTTTTTACAGACATCACAAAGATTATGTGCATTCATTTAAACAAAAATAACAGCAGAGTCAGCTTTTCTTCCCTGCAAATGGCTCATGATCAGCTGGAGTCCACAAAAGCCTCTAAATGTGTCCGTATTCAGGCAAAAGTCTGAAAAAACTCACTTTCATGGAAAGCAAATAGAAAACTCTTCAGACCCAGTCACATAAAACCAAAATTGTCTCAGAAACAGCACTGTATAATGTCAATTAAAAAAAAAAAAGCATTTCAATTCAAGACAACTGTTTTTGTTCATTTCTGCAGTATTGCTCACGGCATTATTTTGTTTTGCCACTGTACTGGCATTCCTTAACTTTGGTCTCAGTTTTCCCCTCTGTGAAGATGACTCACACACAAACTAGAAGTGAATTTAGGTAGCACCTGCAGGGGGAATGCTGCCATTTGAAATCAAGGGCACCGGGGGGCGGGGGGCGAAGGGCAAAGAGAACAGGAAGGCAACAAGAAGAGGCATGCAGGGTAGTGTTGTGTGAGATTGTCCAGCAGAGAAGAGGCAGTGAATGTAAGAAGCAACTTTTCATTGGAAGAAGATGAAAGACTGAACAAGAAAAGTACAGTGTATATTCTGAAACGTCAAGGAGTTGGCTTATTTTAAGAAATAGTTCCCTGTAAATTATTTGTAAAAGTTTGAATTATGTGTCAACTGTAGCTCAGGCAGCTCAAGTCTATGCTGTGTGTACACAGAGAGGTCTGCTGAGACTTCAGGATGGGATAGGAGCCAGCAATAAATAGTTCCAGATCACAGTTCCAAAAAATCTATGCCCAGTCTTTTTGTAATGATGTAGTTACAAAGGATGGGACAAAAACTAAAACTCCATCTCAAAAATCTGAGACTTGCTGTTACCTCTTCCTGTTTGAAACAGAGATGAGGCCAGTCTTGCAGGCAAAATTCCCATTTACCATTCAAAAATGTTGTGCTCCTAAGTACAGGTTTCCTCCGTTATTTCTTTAAAATTAATGACAAGTCATAAGAGACTTAGTTCAAAACTGCATCTTAAGGGAACTTTTGCACCTTCATCTAGAAACTTTGGAAGTTCTCTCTTTTTTCAGTTAATTTCCCCTTTTCAACTTGGCCAGAAACCACCAAGACTAGCTTTTCACAGAGTATTTCAGCTGGAGGCTTGCCATTTGAGCTAAAATGCGGATCCGTGAAAAATTGAACTGAATGAATAAAGAGAACTCAACCTTTGAGGGCCACCAAGCTGAATGGAAAAAGGGAAGGATGCGCTGTCAGCACTTCTCAATTGGACCCCTCAGTCAGCATTGATGACTTTCCAATTAATGGCAGGAAAGATCAAGGAATAATCAGCTACCATTTTCAAAATAAGACTCAGCCAGATCAGTTGAAATAAGCTTTATGTAAAGTGAGCAAGTAGGCCCCAAATATCCTAGCAACTGCAGTGGACTTTATTTGTGAAATAGTGTGTTTTCATAAGTCCTGGCTGAGCTCTTACAACCCCTTTTTACAAGGTTAGCCTTTGTAAACTGCTGCAAAGCAGAAGACACAGCTAGTTATCTTCCCACAGTAGATGATTTTCACCCACAATTAAGTGCAGGTGCAGACCTACTAATTATGTGGCTTTCAGTCTATAAATTATAAAGATGCAGGCATAATTAGTTTTATCTGTAGTTTTGTATCCACTGAAGGTCACATAGTGCATATTACTGAAACTCAGGTCATCAGCTGTTGTGTACAGCCATCTACCCCCGCAAAAAGCTGTGTCTGAAATTCATGCTACCCACTCTGCAAAATGAAATGAAATGAAAGGAAATGAAAAGGAAGCATGGGGCTATATCTATTAATATATCTATCTCAAACTTTATTGCAAAGTCTTGTTTCACAGAGATAAGACTTGTTTTTCTGAGAGGTAAAATACCATCTCAAAAAAAGTCAAACATTCCAGTTTTGACCTTCCACTGTCAAAAGGGAGGAAGAACTACTATTGCTTCAAGTTTATTAACACAATTATTTGACTGTGAGTAGTTGGTCTGGAGCCATTTGCAGTCAGGCTCACATTTTTATCTCAAAATCAGGAAGAGAAGTCTGTATTAAAATCACAATGCTTCATCTTTCTGGACTCAAGAGTAAAGGCTTGTGTTGGTGTGATCCTGCAGACAAATGGGGCAAAAACATTAGCATGCAAAATGCTTGGCCTAAAACTTTACAGTTTATATGAAAAAGGCCAATGACTGTTTTTTCACTCTATGAAAAGCAAAGAGCAGCTTTTCCCATCCCAGGGGTGGAAGTGGCCTTTCAGCCATCCACCCGACGGGTAAACAAGAGCAGAGAGAAGGAAAGGATGCATTTGCAGCCAGAGTGTGCATGATTTATGTTTTGTTAAGCTCAATTAAGTCTCTGGCCAGAACTAGCTCATACCATGCCCATTCACAGGGGCATAGACCTCACTGTTTACTCTTCATTTCAATGGAAATTAAATGCTTACTTTACCAGAATACACATCTTAAATAAAAAGATCTTCTGCTGTAGCCTTTGGAAAAGCAGTGGCGGAAGCAGCAGTGGTGTGCAAAACGTGACTGGGGAGATGTGGGCTCTGTCAGCACACAAATCATTTTATTCTTCTTTATTTACTTGTGTGTGGACTGTAGCAAAATGAAGTTTGATCTGCTGAAAAAGAGTCTATTGACATCTTTTCCCCTATGTGAGTTCAAATTACTTACTAGACTGGGGAAGGGTGCTTTTATCTGCAGTTCTTTGGATTATTAGTTTTACTTTTTATCTCCTGGTTTCCCCCCTCTGCTGTAGCTAGAATGTCAGCAGGCAAAAATTATTTGTTTTCAGTGTCATCCACAGCCTGGTTCTCTGCTATGTTAAGCCTATTGAAAGATAAATTTCAAGATCAAAGCAAATTTCTGTTCCCATGGTTTATTTCATCTAGACGTTGGAAGGATGTGGGCACTATGTGCTAAAGATTTACTCCTACTGAGTCTTCTGTTGTTTATCCATTTCAGTTGCTCCATCTGTCAGACCATCTGCCTCCCAGTGACCCCGTTTCTTTCCCCCACCCCCATTTGTGTTACAGGTCCATACGTTTCGAGGTCCGCACTGGTGTGAGTACTGCGCCAACTTCATGTGGGGTCTCATCGCTCAGGGAGTGAGGTGTTCAGGTAGCACTTCAGCATTTTCTGTCATTCTCTTGAAATGCTCTGACATCTATCCCGCCCCAACCTGCACTCCCTGCAGGAGTGGAGGGCTGGGATTTCTTTAAAAGAACAAAGCAGGAAATCCTCCCATAGAAGTTAGAGCATTTTCATTTGCCTCGTTAGCTGGTTTGGAAATGAAGCCGTCAGCCCTTGATTGCTGAGTTATGTCCTCTACTAGTACCTTGATCCTGCCTGTGCCTGTGCCTGCTGTATACATTCAAACTCGTTCTTTATGTTTAAGTTATCCCTGATGTTTTTATGTCTTAAGATGCAAGCACTGGAAATGGCAAAGCCAGCCAGCAACAAGGCTTCCTAACTCCTCTTTTTGCTACCAATTACTGGGAGATGCCCTTGTCTGCAAAAAAGACTGCCACCTGTTTCCCATAAAAATACCATGCATTGCTGCAAGCCTGAAGTATCCCAGCTCAAGATAAAAACAAAAAATACGAGCTTTCATTTTCCAAGAGGGATTCGTTTTCTGGTGCCTGTATTGGCATTTTAATAGTGCTTTAATTATTTTAAATTCTTTTGTTCTTTCACGGAAAAAAAATTATCTTGCAAAAACGCAATAATCATCACATCATGTGCTTTTGGATTCAGCAAGTGAGTTAGTATTTGGTGCATTTCAAATGGATTTTTGTAACTTCTTCCTCCAGATCTGAAATCACTTCAAAAAATTGTTTGTCTTACCTCTCCCTGCCCTGACCTCCAGGCAATCATGATCTCAGACTGTCACCAAACACATCCAACCCTGACATCTGCCTTTCATAGACAGAGGAGGTGGTTGTTACCTAAAATTAATTTAGACCACAGTTTGAAGGATTAAAATAGCTTTCACAAATGCACAGTTTCAATAAGTGCAGTCTCAGCTACTGCTACATCTAGTCTATCTGTAGGTGAATAGTGGTAACACAAAGAATATGAGCAGGACATTAAAAAAGAGGAATAGTTTGCTTTTCAAGCTATTTGATCTTAAACACGTGTGCAAAACCTGACCTCACTAATGCACCACACAGTGTTTGTTCACATACATAAAATATTAAACTTAGGAAAAGGTATATTTATTTAATATGAAATTTAATACTCTCCCCCGTAAAGTTACCAGCATTTAATTCTAAGTAGACAGATGCATTTAAATTTAACTTCACATGCCTGGAGAGCAGCACTGAACACAATGCAGGCAGGGTCCTAAATGCAGCTTCTCACATTTGTTTAGATTTCACAAATAATGTATTATGCAGTAATAACTGTATGGAGAAACACACAAAAACCTACCCAATTCCATTAAATGTTTAGGTGTGCTTGTGATTTTGCTTGATTAATATTTTATGCACTGTAATATTGAAACATGCTGCAAGTAATAGTCCTGTTTACATTTTTAATAGCTTAATGTTAAATTATCTCAAAGGGTCGTCAGTGATGAGCATGACTGGAAAGGCATTAAAACAGAAGTTATATAAGATAATGCACTGCTCACAGTGGTGGTGTTTGCTTTACTGAAGCTTATAAATTCATTTGGCTGAATACTTGAATCTATTAGAAAAATTCAATTTGTGGAGGTGAAGCAGTGATGGTTTAACAGAAACCCACCTGTGCAGCTGAGGGCAGTATTTGGCTCTGGAGTAAGACAGCCAGAACTATTTGTAAAATGAATCACTTTTGTACATCATGCCTCTCACAGCATTTTATATGCCTAAGCTGACCTACAGGCTAAGCCACAGGGGACACTCAGTCACCAGTGAAGTGATGAGCCTGGGATGGGGAGTCTGCTGATGTGGCAGACCAAGCCAAAATGTGACACTGGAGCAATGTTGAAAGGGGAGTGAGGCATGCTGGCTCACAGCACTGTCCCAGTTGGAGTGCCCAAGTGAATCTTAGGTTCTCCCACTGTGATCAGTGCTAAGCCACATGACAGCCAGCAGAAGACAGTCACTACTGTGCCAGTTTTATTTATGGCTGATCTGAAATACCCAGAAGTTAAGTCTCACCTGTTTAAATGCAACATCTTGAGCTGTATGTCCAGTAATGAACTGATCCAGACTGCAGTAACAGTCTCCTTCAGCTCAGAGGAGTATAAGGGACATCCAGAGTTTTTAAAGCTTTTTGACAACCCTGCTAGAGTTTACTTTTACCACCGTGAGATTTTTACACATTCTCATGCTCATCCCTCTCACCTCCACACTATCCTGTCTTTCCTGACTGATGGGGAAATTGCGCTTCTTGCTCGATGTGGACCAGGGAAATAAATTATTAGACAAGATCTATCAGCCTTAGTATTAATTAATTAATGAGTTTACCTGGCTAACTCTGCTTGCAGACTGCGGGTTGAATGTACACAAGCAGTGCTCCAAGTATGTGCCCAATGACTGCCAGCCAGACCTGAAGAGGATAAAGAGAGTCTACTGCTGCGATCTCACCACGCTGGTGAAGGCCCACAACACCCAGAGGCCCATGGTGGTGGATTCCTGCATTCGGGAGATTGAAGCAAGAGGTTTGTGTGCTGGGGAGAGCAGCAGACACAGCGAAATGAGGAGGACTTGAGTCACGTGCTAAGCTGGAACATGGTGCTGTGCTCATGCACACTGAGAACAGGATGAGAAAAGGGGTTTTTTCGTGTAGGTGATGCATTGCTTTGCATTAGCTAGTGAAATTAAATCATGGCATTCCTTAATGCAATTCCCTGAAATACTTTCTGAAAACATGTCAAAACATGTATTACGTTACACTTCTGAAAGAGGTGAACTTTAAAGTGAACTTTTAAGTTCATGTTTATGTGTCTTTTTTCATTACTTTATTTTAACATACCTGGGGACACATCCAGTTCCAGAGTAATCAGTTTAAATCAAATCCATTTTTAATAACCTTTGCAGACATTGTGGGCAGAGAACAGAAGTGACTGGAAGTGACTCAGACAAGTGAGGTCAGGGGCTATGGTGTTTTGTGCTAGGATACAAACTGTGTGGGGTTTCTCATGATGCTCTGTTACTGACTGATGGATCCTGTAGCACAGGCAGCGTGTCACAGCCAAAACTCAAGCTTGTGATGGGTTGTTGGTAAACAGATGTGTGCCAGATTGAAAGAAAAACCTATAAACAATAATCATGTATCCCCTCTGTAATATTCATGTCTTTTTCCTTCGAATGGCAAATGTGCATGTTTTGCTGCCCAATAAGCCAAATTTTCCTGTTAGTCACAGCTTCAGCACAGGAATCTAATAATGTTGAATTCATGGCATTCCAGTAATCTGTATAGCAACACACTGATACTAGCCATAGGGATTTCAAACCCACGCATCATCTACTGAATTGACTCAAAGACTTAATAGTAAATCCCCTGCACTGCTCTGTAAAGCTCTAGCAGGATTATATCATCATTGCAGGGACAAATGGAAAGAATAGTATGGACTAGGACAGAAGAGCTTTACTCTGATGATACAGCAGGAAGCTACATTGCATTTGAGATCTAATCACTTACATGTACATTTACTGATTGAGATAAAATCTGCTGCCTGTTCTCTGTTTTTTCAACATCTTTACATTTCTTTCCTTAATTGCCATAGAACTCTGAAGGATTCTGATTTTGTTCTTAAGAAGACAAAGAATATAGGAACTTATAAGTAGGTTAGCACTGTGCATAGTTACAATAAGGGATTTGGGGATTGAAATGAATAATGTGTGTGTAACTTGTCTTGCTTTGCTAAGCTGCCCTGCATTTCATGTTGGTGTGGAGCAATGGGGGGAGAGCTGTGCAAGTGGGTAGATCTCTTGTGGTGAGAGAACTGTAGAAGGGATGAACTGATGTGGGGAAGAACTGTATCCATCACATCCATCAGCTGTGTATAGGTAAAAGCTGACAGCAAAACAGGAATGAAAAGGGAAAGGCAGTCTTTTACTTGCATTGCTATTTATCATTAGGCAACTGGTAAAAGGAAGGGAGACCTCTAAAGCTTTATTAATTATAGCCAAATCCAGGAAAATCTCCTACATAAAATGAATAAATTGTAATAACATCATAGGCCTCACCATTAGCAAATTGCAGTATTTCTCTCTAACATAATCAAATCAACCATGTACCTAACAAAATCAGGAAATAAAATTCTAAAATGCTTTAATCCTTTAAAAAAAAATTTAACATTATCTTGATCTTTCTTCAACTGCTCCACAGTTTCACATTACAAATAACATTTTGCTTTGCTTAGTAGGTCTGTTGTTCTTCCTTTATTATTCTTGAGCCTAAATATCTGTTGATTACTGAAGCTAACAAGAACTTTTTCTTTCAGGTTTAAAGTCTGAGGGCCTCTATAGAGTTTCAGGCTTCACTGAGCACATTGAAGATGTGAAAATGGCCTTTGATCGAGGTACACCACTTTTTAATCTTGTACACTTTTAATCTAAGCTTTCAGTTCTAGGATGTTTCAGATCTTTTGGGGTTTATATATGTACCATGGTAATGAAACTGACATATAAGCAGAAGTACAGAAAGTAACCTGTCTTTTCTGAGTTTAAGGTGATCTGTAGACCTTTTCATAAGAAGAAATTATGTTTCATAGTTGGAAGGAATAATTAAACATGAAGTATTGGTGTGTAGAAGCTTAAGTGAGGGACTGGATGATTGCTCAACCTAGCAGCACAGCCTAGGGTCCTAGTTCAAGTGTGAGCATAGATGGTACCAGGGGAAAGTTGTTAGTCCTGTCTTTAGCACTCAGTGCTTTACAGTACAATAATCTATTTATGAGTTTAAGGACCAGGAACTCCAACTGGGAAGTCCTTCTGCATGTAGCCTTGTAGAAAACACTGCACCACTGTGCACGTGATTGCATCTGCACAACAGATGAGAGGGGCATTGAGGAGATCAGTTGTACAGCATATTGAAAAACTAACAATTAAAACACTGTCTGATTACCTTCCTCATAGCCCTTCTGAATTGATTGAGCTGATTATGTTGGTTCTGGTTGTGCACACGGCCCTTGCACACAGGACTAAGTTTAAGTGTGTATGTAAGTGAGCACAGGGTAGGGCCTCCATCAATAGAAAATACCTTTGCAAGTAGGTAATACCATTTGAGAAGTTGCATGAATATTCTTCTCATTTCTCATAAATAGTGGTTTCCTTCCTACTTAATTTTTTCAGGTATTGCCTCTGCCATAGTAGGGAATAGGGTCAGACACAGCCTTGTGATCACAAGTCCATGGGTGCAAGGCAGGTCCAGGACAAGCCAGAGAGTCAGCTCGTGGGTCAGGGTAGTGACCAGAAGGGTGAATGTCCCCACAGCATCATCCCCATCCAGCCCCACAGCTGGAGACAGCTATGATGTCACTCAGGCAGGGATTGAGGGCCCTGGGGACCCATGGGCAGGAGATGTGGGGGCTTCAGGGGAGGCTACACAGACCAGCAAGGTCTGTGGGTGGCACATCTTGCATTTGCTGTGCCTGAACATTTCTTCCAGCAGTTTGGAGGCAGTTTGTCAGGCAGACACCTCCATAAAGAAAGGCCAACTAGGAATTTCCAAATTGGCTGTTTTCATACTGAAATATCCTTTAAAAAATAATATGTATTTTAAAATATGTTGGAACATATGCATACACACACATAGGTGAGCCATTCTTTGGGCCAGAGAGATGCACAGTGATATGCCTGCTATCATGGCAAGATAGTGTTCCAGATGTGTCACATGAGCAATGATCCTGGGAGGCTCACAGTCCTCACAGGTCCCATTCTGCTCCCTGCAGGTCGATCTGGCCTGGCAAACCCTTTTTTTTCTGTGTGCTAATTCTCCTCTAAGTGTACCAACCTAGATGAAACCCAGAAGCAGAGGCACAGGTTGTAGAGGGAAGAGTTGGAAGAAAGCAGATTTAAATTTATGTCTGAGCATGACTTCAACACTGCTGCAGCTGTAGTTCCTTTGCAAATGCTTTGAACCACTGGAACCACTTCAGTTTATTGCCTATTTATTAAGTATACTCCTGGCATAATTGATGGCAATACACACTTGGATTAGACCCACAGCAAGCAAGAAAGTGTGATTTACAAAGGCAGCAGCACCTAGAAACAGGAAGAGGAGGGTGACTAGCAGTATTGGATTTCCAAAGGAAAAAAAGCATGGGTAAACATGAAAGCAGAGAAACCATGAACCAAGTTCGTATACAAAGGCTGTGGGGAAAGACCATTGAGCAGAACTTGACCAAAATCTGTGTCTTCATTTTTAACAGTTTCATGAGGGGAAGGGGCTAAGAAAGTGTTGTCATGAATAAAAAGGCATGAATAAAAACAGGAGAATAAAGAACATATAATCCTGTTATGGGCTAGAGGACTAGAGTAATTGTGGAGACCAGAAGCTGACAATTTTCAACACTTCACTGTTTTGAAAATGTTTTCTCCCTGAGCTGGGGTGGAAAAGCAGGAAGAGTTCAGGGTTTTCACAGGAAAGAATTTAAAGAAAAACAAACTAGGTTTTTTTGTTCTGACTTGTGGGCTATGCAGCTTGAAGGTGGTTGTCAGCTGGCAGAAGTTTAAATTGGCAAGACACTTCCAACCTGAGAGCTCAGGGCTTGTTTCCCTGTCAGATCCTTACAGAGACAGGGATGCCACCTTCTCTTTTTCATCCTAGCCCCATAGGTAGGAACACACTGCTTTTCTATTGCCCTGTTAACTCTTCTAGTACTAGAAGCCAGAGCAGCATGGAGTGAACTATCCCATGAATGAGGATTATCCCAGTTGCCTGTCCCAGGTGAAAGCTGGGAAGGATCTGAGTGCCAGGTGGCAAGTCTTGCCATCAACACCACCTGGAAGTTTTCTGTTCAATTTTAATTTTCTGCGCAGGAAGTGAAGTTTGTGAGGGTTTTACAGAATTTGCATTTCCACATTCACTACAGGAAATTAGCTTTTTTTAAAAAAAGAAAAAAAGTAAATTACAGGAAAACTAAAATTACAGGAAATTAACTTTTTAGGTGGGGGGAAGGATAGTCAAAGGAGATGTTGAGAGCAGGGTTATGAACCGGAGAAGAGGACTCTTTAATCTAATTGATAGTCTTGGCACCTACTGGAAGATGTACACTGGCCAGGAATACATTTCACTTAACAATTTAAGGACCATTTTTAAACCATCTGAAAGCAAGGCTTTGAAACAACCTTCTAATAAGAGCAGGCATAAAAAACATTAGCTAGTTTTATAAATGGAAGTTGCAGGGTTTACAACAAAGTGCCTGCAGTGGCAGAACACTGCACTTCAGCATTCCAGAGGTCCCTCTCTGCCCATCATTTCTGAGTCAGTCCCCAGGCACCTGAATAAAATTCCAGGACACTTCTGCACCTCCAGAAATACAGCATTTAATAAAAGGGTTTGAAAACAGACAGGCAAAGAGTTCTCCCATTTTAATGCACAGAATGCATCCTTCAAATAATGCCATCAAGTGTTCTGGTTCCCAGCTCCTCACCAAGCCACAGGGGCCAGAAGACAGCAGGATACAGTAGGATGAGGCATGGGAGCTGACTTGGCTGTGGGGGACCTCTCCTGCTGATCTCATGTGCAGCTGAAGGGGTGCAGTGAAGAGCAGCCAGCCCTCCCTCTGACTAATTCTGCCTTGACAAAGAGGCAGTCACTTGGTGCTTCCAAAGAATTACAGCAAGAGCAGAAAAAAAGTCACCATCTCCGGAAGAGAATAGCATCCCACATAATAGTACTTGGGCCAAAAGTAGCTGTGATAGTTGATTTTAAAAAAGGGTGAAATTGGTCCTCATCTGATTTAAACTGCCTCCCAAAGCCCAAGCAGTGTAAATACCCTTACTGTAAATTAGCATTAGGCTCTCTGAGGCATTGACAATGTTCCATTTTAGTGATTTTTGTAATGAGAAGGAGGGGAATAATGTGGATTTATTTAATCTGGTGAATGTTGGTGCTGTAGAATGACAGTTGCTCTCTGTCAGCATTGTTGAGCTGTGGTGTTGTGGCATCCAGAGAACACCCATTGTGCATTTTATCCACAGAGCTGCCATTGTCACCACCACATTCTGTCCCCCCACTTGTTTGTACGACTGGCTGGTACAATACACTTGCTAAAAATATTATACTGTTAAATATTACATGAGTACATAGAGGCATCCTAATTCATACTCTTTTGCCAGTGTAGCTGAAAACCTGTCAAATGCCAAATCCAAGAAAAAGCAAAAAGGAACATGCTAGCATGGTAGAAGTTGTGGAATTAAAAAAACATTTAGGAGAAAGGAACTTAAATAAAATCTAATTCAGTATTCAGAGGGCACGGGTGAGGCTTTAAGAATGTAATACTTACTCTATTTCATTCTGCAATGAACTATTGATGATTTCTATGGCATCCAAAGTCAGATGAAACCTTTAAGGAAAAGAATGAAAACTTTATTTTTCTTGAGATACTCAAATTTCAACATAATGCAACAAAATACATTGAGAGTCAAACTAACTAAAGAAAGAGAAAATATGGGGTTTGGGTAGAATTAGGTTTGTAAAGCTGAAATTGACTACATTTGTAATCCAAAATACATGAAAAACCCCAAAACTATATTAGCATATGGATGCCACAATGATAGTGAAAATACCAACTACAATCTGAAAAAGTTCCTGTATTGAAGAGTGAAAAAAATTATTGTGGTAATGCAGAAGGCACCATGTAAACCACATGTAATTCATATATGCATACACATACCAATCCCTACAATATCTGATGCAAAAATGTGCAGGGTATATTATAGTAGATGTATTGCTGGGCTCACTTTTAAATAAACTTCAGTGCATTTCCAATGGATGTGTATTTGTCTCTGAAGAGAGGAGTAAAATCTTTGACTCAGGAATTCATAATTTTTCCTACAGTAAGCACATATGTAAATAAGAAGTATGTTTGAAGTACATTGTAGTTTGAAGTACCTCAAGCTGAAGTGCCCCTTTAAGGAAGCTTGCTGGGCTGCTTTGTAAAACTACTAAATAAATAACACTTCCATTTAGTGTACTGGTGGCCTGGATAATAGATGTAAGCATGTGCTTTGCTATATCTGTTCTGATGCAGCTGCTGGCTCCTTGGAGGTATCTGTTTTCAGTGGAGCATTTTGAGTGTCCATCAATTAAATAGAGCTCTCCACACAAAGCTTTACAAGACTAATGCTACTGTGCCTGGAATGTGTGGATTAAACAAAAGATTGGGGCAGTGTAAACATCCTCCTAGGGCTTATTGATGCTGTATTAAATTAAATGCTGATGGATGTATTCAGACTGCTCAGCTGCATCAAGAAAGGCTGTTTGTTTTAAACACTTAAGCATATAATCTCCTCTTGATGAGAACATGTAGTGCTATTAGTCTTAATGAGAATTATGTGCATACATTGGACAGGACGTATCCCTGCAAGATTAATGCCATAGGTTTGTATAAAATGTCTGCAATCAATATAAACTCTTTTAGTGTGCTGTGAAAGCCTTTATCTCCATCTTGGGTGCCGTGTATGAAGCACCCCCACTCATCCATCCATATCAGGCCATGTCCACAAGCACTGTTACTGTGAGACAAGCAAGACAATGGCTTTACAACATGTCAGCACCTTGCTGGTAACAGCCCAAGCTTGTGCCTGCACCTCCTGGCAGACACAGCAAACCCCTCTCTGCTGTACAAGCAGGCAGAACCTTGCATCACCCCACTCACCATGTGGTGCTCACTGTGCCACCTGCCCTGAGGGAAGCGAAGTATCCTTAGCTGAAGGGTGGGAAATAGGGACTGACTGCAGTTTATAACTGATCTCCAAGAACGTGGAGGCGAAGCTGGGGTTAAATCCAGACAGCCATACTCCCTACTTAACTATCTTTCTACTGGAAGACCACCAAGATAGACAGGTCCCAGGAAGGGAGGACAGCAGAATTTCTTGATATGGAGAAAAATGTGGGTATGAGAGTACTAGGCAGTACAGAACAGAGGTAGTCATTTGAACTTGAAAAACTACAGTGATCCTGCCTTGCTGCTACTTTTTGTAATTTCACTCATTGCAAGCCAGGACTTCACAGCAACACCTGTAAACTTTAAGCTCATGTGTTTAAAAGTGCTCTGTAAAAGAGTTCTGACTAACTGTTATATTGTGGCAAACAAAATGTATGCCTTTTTAGATGCATAATTCATCTGTTTAGCATTTCATCCATTACAAGTATCCATAATAATTTAAAAAATTGTAATGCACATTTCAGAGTAATTATATTGCTAAATGCCTTAGCATGTCTATTTAAATTCAGATCTTTGCTATAAATAAGTAAGTCAAATATAAAGACATTAGAAGATAGCAGAAAATAAGGCAGCTTTCTTTTCAGCTAATCACTGTGTACAAGATGTGCAAGATTTGGCTGTTTCTTGATTTTTCCTACTGGTCTCCTGAGGGTCATTGGAAATTTTTGTTATTTCTCTATGCCTCTCTTTTCCCAAGTGGAGATGAAGAAATGGTTCGTACTCCTATGCACCAATCTGCAGATGGAAAATATTATGTCAGAATAGGTTATTAATATCTTAGTTTCAGTGAATAAATGAGCTAAATGCAAGAAATATATTACTAACATGGTTTTTCATCCATCATTAAAACAGCATGTTTGAGGTGGTATGCTGCAGATATGGATGCAGCCCCTACAAAAGATGTAAGCATATAAAATGTTTACTAAAATATAAGGCAACTACCATTCCTCGTTGATATACTGTAAAGCTCGTAGCAATATATTCTCACTTAAACCTTCCAAACACTTTCAGGTTGATTTTCTTGTCAGGTTGCACACAATAAATCTGACTTAGAAGTCTAGCCTTGCTTGCATCAAAATTAGGGTGATTTTAAACAGATTTCTTCCTCCTTTTCTAGATGGTGACAAGGCTGATATTTCTGCCAGTATTTATCCAGACATAAACATCATTGCTGGAGCACTGAAGCTATATTTCAGAGACTTACCAATTCCTGTGATCACCTATGACACCTATTCCAAGTTCATAGAGGCAGCAAGTAAGTATTGCATGGCATTTGTACCAACCTTTATTTACATTTCCCATTCGTCAAGCTGTCCATGTTAAAGGAAAGGACAGGAAAAAAACTGGGAAAAATGGGTGCTTTCTTCATTCATTCTCTGCCATGTCCTTTATTCACATGAAGCGTTTGCCTGATTGTTCATCAGGTGGGATAACATGCAGGTTAAAAAAATAGAAGTAAATGTATGGTATCAAAATAACTGACTAGTATGAGGAATTGTGGTTTCAGTCTTTTTGTATATCAAGATAAAAAAATAGTGTGAATCCTTCTCAGATTTTCAGGGAGATTGCCAAACAGTTTAAATGAGCACTGATGCTCAGTATAAGTAGGTATCATTGATACCTACATATTTAAATACATTGAGAAATCTTGAAGTGATTCCATGCCATTTCAATCTCTAGCTAAACCTACATATTCAAGCATGGTCTCCTAAAGTCATGTATCCACACTCCCATTTAGTTTTGAAGGCTAATGAAAGTAATCTTTTGTAATATTTTAAAGGGACAGGTCTGGGCAGAATAGTATTATGAAGTACTTAACAAAGCTCAGGTACTGTACCTGTACAGACCTGTAGATAGAGCTACAGACCATGGAGATAATCCCTGGGTGGTCTTTGTTGCTGGTTTCTTTTTAAAACCTTTTTTTTTTTTCTTTTTTTTTTGAGGACACAGAAATTGCTGATAAGCATCACATTTATGAATGCAATATTTATCCCTGCAAGCAAAGTCAATGGCTTGTAAATGATTCCATAATAATAAGTTATCTTTCTGATTTATTGCTGTGTACACGTGGAAAGCCCTATTAACATTAATCCTGTTTGGTGTTTTTACAGAAATCTCCAATCCTGATGAACGACTAGAAGCAATACATGAAGTGTTGATGTTGCTCCCTGCTGCTCACTATGAGACACTTAGATACCTAATGATTCATCTCAAAAAGTGAGTTAATTGACATGCAGGGTAATTCTTGAAGAGCTTAACAATTTTCTGCTTTGAAAGAGAAATATCACAGAAAGTCCTAATAAAGCTTCCATTAGGGCACTGCCACTAAACCAATAATGTTACAGATAAGCAGACAAGCTGTTTGTGTAAGTGCATATAAGCTGTGCCCTTATATAGCATAGATCCTTTTGCTGGTATATTATTGCAAACCTTTCAAGAGTTAATTGACATTTGTCACGCTTCTCTGAGGCAGACAATATCTGAAAAATACCAAATGGTGATACTCCAGAGATGTGCTGCTGTGAGGCAGCACTTGACCATGCTTTGCTTCTGCCTCCCCTTACCTCCTGTTTTGTCTTCTTGAACAATAACCCTAAAAGGAAAGAGCTGTCTCTTATGAGTTGTTTGCTCACATCACAGTAAGCCAAGAATCAAGCAGGGCCTATTTTTGTATGACTGGTAAAAGTAATGTAGGTCCCAGTTAAACATATTCTGCCTCATTTGCTTTCCAAAGCTTCTTTAGGCATACATAAGACATCCATGAGGGGCTTCATGAAGCTTCATAAGGCATACAAAATTTTCAAAAGTGCCTAAATTTAATTTTTCAAGGTACTTAGGAGTGTACTTCCAAGTTTTCCAAGTTTTCAGCTAGGTACCTAGAAAAATTAAGGACTGCTCCAGGGAGGGTCCATCACTTCCACTCATTTCAAGCAGAACTGTTTTTCAAAACCATGCTAACTCTGCCTTGCTGCTTTGGGTATTTACATGCCTCAAGAGGTCTTCTTTGTAAGTTTTTAAAAACTGAAGCTGAGTACAGATTGGTGCTGTCATCTCAAAGGAGGCCTTCATTTATGGCTATATTGCCCAATTTATTCCTTGTCTCTGGTTAAACTTTGCTACTTGGAAACGACAGAAAAAGGGATAAGGGAGGAATAAAGTTACTGACCTTTTATTCAGAAAATCATTGATCTCTTCTTAGTTGTCCCACTACTTGCAACACAGTCATAAATATGGAGTACTTCCTCGGTTTCATTTGCACTATTCTGCACTATTAATGCCAACCTAAAAAGACCTCAATTCACATAAAGCTGCATCAGAGAACTTTTGTGAAGTGCAATTCATGCTCTATAATGTTCTCATTATGCAGAGACTTTTCCTCATTTTGAATCAGCTCAGGTCATTGCAGTTGAGTAATTTTTCCCCTTGATGGGACATTACCTGGGCATGCAGGAGTTTCCTTGGATTCTGGGGAAATGAGATGTGTAAATACCCACCCTTGTCAGTACATATGCATGGACAACTGATAACTCACATTAGCTTCTAAGAAGGCCTGTGGAGGCTGTAGAAAAGTGACCTGCACATAGAATCAGTCCCTTCATGTCCTTGCTGCAGATTATTAATGGACATGTATGGACTTGCCTTCCTGCTTCTCGTGAACTGCAGACCAGGTTTTGGTTCAGCTGTTGAGCTGAGCTACTGGTGAGGCACAATGAGTCTGAAGTGCTGATTAAATCAGACTTTCTCTCTCAAATATCTGCAAGTCATGCAATGAGTTTCCTCTCCATTCCCAAATTGTAGCTTTTGGTGTCTCCATGGAAGTTAAGTGCACATCAGTTCCCATGGAGAATCTGTTGGAGAGATCTGAATGTGAAAGGAGAAAGAATCATTAAGGTTCAGACTATGCTGTTCTGTAGATTCAACACAGAGTTCCATCTTCAACCCCACAGGACTCTTCCTGCATGGATAAAAGCATGCACAAGTATAAGGGGATCCATGTAAGGACTGAAGGGTCACAGCCTCTACACCACTGCTGTTTCTCAATTGAAAAGAAACTCCAGAGCTCTTGTTAAAAACACAGGAAAATCCAGCAGAGGACAATATCAGCAACAAAAAATTGAGTTTGTTGGTCAATGAATTACCTTTCTGATAACTTCTTCTCAAAATTGAAGGAAATGCAATAGCATGAGCAGTCCCCCCTGTGATGAAATACATACAGCTCCATCCACACTGACATTGCAGTCAAACTCTGAATCTTTTCTGTGTTCACCTCAGCTGTTCAGCAATCCCCACACTCCTGAACAGAGGTGCTAGTAAGATATGTGTAGCTTTGCACAGCTGTTGAACATCTGTGCTGCATACATGCAAAGAGGGAAAGCAGAGTGTCAAACATACACTTGCACAGAGGTGGCTTCAGCTTCACAGCCTTGGTTTGTCTTTGCTCCTTGCAAAGCACAGGTAAAATACGTGCTAGAAGATGAGGATGTATCTGTGAGTAGGGGCACTAATGTATTTCTGTCTTGAAAGCAAAGAGAAACAGTATTTTTCTGTGACAGAGACATTCTTTGCAGAGAGACAACAGTAGAAGCAAAACCAAGTCACATAAATACCTTGCAAATGAGGGAAGACCAGAGTACTTCTGGTTTCAGCCACTTTGTACTCCCCTGATGGCATGAGTGAATCCACTCACAATGCCCAGCTGGGAATTGCCATGGCTAGGGAAGGCCTCAGCTGTTGCAAGGAGAGCTGTCATCAAAACCAGATGTGCTTCACCCTGGCAGAGTCATTGTATGAAGGAGATGTGAAATGTTATCCAAGCTGCACTTCTCACAGGAAATGTTTGGTCCATGACTGTCAAGGACCATGCTGGATCAAGGGACTGGGGCTGTCCTATACCACAGTGCAAAGAGCACTCTCAGGACTGAACTCAATATGCCACTCAAATAGGACAACACTGATGTGATCCACCACTGCTACCTGGAGGGAAACCTTGAGAACACCTTGCATTTTCCAGCAGGCTGACTGATTTTCCAGTCAGGTCTGACTTCTCTGCAGCTTGGCCAATCCTTGGTGGCCTTTCTGTGCTCCAGCCACAAGCAGTCCATCTATTCTTGTATTTATTTACTTACATGACCTATGTCAGCAAACAAAACCGCCTGGGCTCTTCCCTGAAGTGCCTCTGTTCTGGGTCAAGGATAGATGGCATTTATAGCAGCCCAGTTTAAGCAAGCCACCTCTCCAGACAGGTGCAGGATTCAGCCTGCTCCTAAAGTGTAACAAGTAGTTGGAATCACTCAGCTCCTGGTTGGCCAGAGGCAGCCAGCAAGGCAGAACCTCCATGTGAAGGGGTGGGTTCCTGCAGGCTGGAATCATGTCTGAGAGTGTCATTAGTCTAAGGAAAATCCATGCCTGTGTTTGTGGAGCACACCCACGCCCCCTATGTGATACACACCAAGCGCAACCTGCCAGAGAAATGCAGTTACTATAGCATAGGGGACTGTTCCATACATCATCATTTAAATCATGATTATGCTTTTAAAAAAGCAATTGCCACTAATTCTTACACCCTAAGAGACTGTCACATGGAAAAATCACTGAAGAGGCCCATGAGAGGTGTTTAAAGGTGTTAAAAATCAACAGTCCCACCACAGTTGCATTGTACTTGTTATGGAAACAGTTATTATATTGAGATAAGGTAAAAATTGTTACTAAAAAAGTCTACGTACTAGTGCTTGATGTGAAGCAAGACTACAGACAAAGATGCAGATGTTCTTTTCTTTTTCTGGGAAGTAACCAACTAATTGCTTGCCTTTTTTTTTTTTTGTATTTTAGGGTTACCTTGCATGAAAAGGAGAATTTTATGAATGCTGAAAACCTGGGAATAGTGTTTGGACCTACTTTAATGAGACCTCCAGAGGACAGTACCCTTGCTACGCTGAATGACATGCGGTACCAGAAGTTAATTGTGCAGATTTTAATAGAAAATGAAGATGTTCTCTTCTAGTCAGAGAGGCATATCTTCAAAGCCATTTGTTTTAAGATAATTAGTCTGAAGGAAAAACAACATTTCTTTAATTTTTTTTAAACAGAAAGGAAGAGTTCCTTGACTGCACTTCAATTTCTGCAAAGTTGCAGATGAATGCCAAAATGTTTAGGGAAAGCCTATGTCTCATAGACATATGCCTCTTTGTAGAAGGGAAAAAGAAGGTCAGAAAAAATCCTCTTACCTTGTATCTTTTGCCTTGCCTCAGATGTATATTTGTTTTGAGAAGTTTCAAACAATTTTATTGTTAACTTATTAAGAAACGCAAAACGTATTTTAATATGGCTAGAGAAGCAAAAAGGTACTTAATCAGTGTTAATTGTATACGCCTATACATTTCCTTCTTCATGAGACATAATTATATATGTCAATTGTGAAACAGAACCTATATTATAAAGATATTTTTACTTTACCTAGCTGAAAGAATGGCATTTTATTTTAGCAAACTATAAATCAATGCGGTGCATTGATTATTTTCACGTAATTCTTTCCTGCATTTTTGCTACGATATATTGAAAACAATTGCCACTAATGCAGTATTATCCTGACATACCTCTTCCATTTCAAGTGTTTTAAATTAGAATACCTTTCTTGTGCATATTTCAACTTTCCTTAGGTTTCTTTGCATTCAGGCACTAGCATCCTAGGATTGTACACTTCTAGATATTTGCTATTTCCCAAAACAAATAGAATTCTCTCTGGTTTGTTGTTTTTTTTCTCCCATGTAAAATACAGTCTTGAGAATTTTTTAAAAGTCCTGGTAGTAGTATCAGTTTCACATCCCAGATTTTTCTTGGATTACAGTAATATATAAGTTACGTGATGCTGGGACACTGGATATTTTCTGGCCTTGTTGAAAGTCAGCACTTTTTTGGGTGAATGATGAAGGATTTGGTTTTTCTGTAAAAACTGAGTTATGTTTTGTCATGTTTCTCTATTTATAAATGTACAGTAAATCAGCTAAAATTGTAGGTATTTATCTTGAATGTGTTTCCTGATGGTTTATTAAAAAAAAAAAAATAGAAAGAATGTGTAGGACATGTGGGAGCTGGTAAATTTAATTATTACCAAATTTTAATATTTTTTCCCCTCACAAACATTGACCTACAGAGTTCGTAGTCTAACTGCAACTTATTCCTAATGTTAAAACTGTTTCTCAGCATGAGATGTTTCTGCAAGCATAGAAAATCAACATACTTTACTACCAAACTCAATTTTCAGTACAAAAAAAGTCTAATACTCCCTCATCTTGATCATTTGTATCATATGCTTGGTAATTCAGTGATGCAGTTTCCTGAATTATTTCAGGGAGCACATGTTTCTATTCAAATTGAAAAATATGTGTAACCATGATAATGAAGAGAGGTAGAGGGTATGACTGTAAATTTGTCGTCTTCTAGAGAAATAACTAAGGGCTAGATAGATTAACCCAGGTTGCAGAGCAAGTGCTAAATAGTCTGAGTTCCCAATACTTCCATAGATCCTCCTGCCTTGTACAGGACTATTTGTTGTAGGTTATGTACTACTTAATACTGTCATAAAGATGATCTGGAAATGGTTTTATTTTGTGAAGTGAAATATGCTTTGTAATTTATGATAGTGTAAATGGAAGGAAAAATCCCATTAAATGTGTTAAAAAGAGTTTTGGTGTCTGTCACTGACTACATGGCAAGCTGCCAAAAAAAAATCAATCTCTAATTACCATTCTGACATTACTGGAAACTTTCCTGCTCAGAAATTTAGAAGAGTTTTACTGCATGTCTCAGTTTCAGATTGGCACTTGGTTGTCCATACTAACACAGCCAAGCACATGCATACATTTATTTTCAGAGACCACCCTGAACCACCCCTGTGCAAAACTTCAAGCAAGCTATGAATCCCAGCATCAATCTAATCAATATCTGAGAATCAATGCCATCAGAGTATTTTTCCACAGTCTTGAACACAAACATTTGACTAACAGTGGTTTTCTTTATTTTCTTCTGGTCAGTTCTGTTATGAGTTGTTTTTTTTCAAGGCAGCACACAGGCAGCTTTAGCTTGTCTCACTGTCTGGAATCTCCCAACACATGTCCCATCTTAAGGATGCGACGACAGTACAAGGCAGTGTGCCTAGAAGCACCCATGCTTAGTGTCTGGAGAGCAGAAGTTTCTAATCTGTTGGACAGAGGGATGAGTATGATTCTGCATCTTAAAACACAAATATCTACTAAATTGTTCACGTTTCACTTGGCTAACTGATCAGCCGATGTCCAGCATCCTCGGGGCATACTGAGCACAGAGGTAAAAGGATTCTGTCCCCTCCACACCTCATTAGTGCCACCTTGTGCTGTGCCTGCCTCATCTCTTGTGTTGGACTTGCTGTGGCCGCCACTGCTGCACCTGGGGTTGAGCTGCACCGCTGAGGTCGGACCATTTCAGATTCACCCTCTGAGGAAGTAAAAAGGCAGCAGACTTCCCTCTACAAAACTGACTGCTGAAACAGTAGAAAAATCATGTTTGCCTTTAATGGAAACCTGTAATCCAGTACACAGGGGGAAAAAATGGGTCTGACTGGGTTAAACTAAATCCTTCCCTTTGTTTCAAAGCATTCAGCAAGAAGAGTATGATGACTTGTCACACATGAGGCACTAGCAGCGAGTAGTAAGTGTCCTTTGAAAGATGCTCCAGGAGACTGTGTATGAGCCCATGTAACTTCCCTGCTAAGTTGTTTCATCTTGAGTAGAACACAGTCCTGCACCTCTGGCAGCAGGTGAGACACCAGTGTCTGACTGCAGTGGATCCTGCCTGCAGCCAGGTGTTCAGCAGAAACCTTCTTCCCCTCCAGCTGTTGAAGAAGGCCTTTGGTGAAGCAGCAAGTTTCCTCCTGCAGACACCCACTCCTGTCTGCCATTGAACTATCCCCATGTTCTGGGTGCCACTCTGCACACTCTCACAGTAACTGAGGTGAGACAACTTGCCCTCCATAAAGCAAAAGTGTCTTAGCCACGATCAGTGAAACATTACATCAAAGTTATGTTAATGGTTTGTAAGGTGTTAGCTTTTCAGAGTGCCGTGGAACTGTTGAAATCTCTTCTTCATACTCATCTTTGTGAGACTCATTGCTGTCAGGTTTAAGCATTTGGAACCCACCAGAGAACTGAGCAAAGGAATTGTTTTCTGGTACCACCACACACTGGAGACAAGGCAGTGTGCTCTGTGTCTGACTCCAAAGCACACACATCCTGAGAGGGCATTGGACAGGGAACTGTCAAACAGTTTCCTCAAATGACACACCAATTCTGGACTTCTCCACACAGACACAAGTTGCTGAGAAAATTATTTCTCTCCTGCTATCAAATACTATTGGAATTGGACAAAGGGTGTAGAAGTTACTGAGGAAGGAGAATAGTTTGTGGGGGAGAGAGGGAAGAAAGAGAAACAAAGTGCACAGTAAGGAGAACTTTTTTTAACATGAAGTTACAAAGTACAAAGAAGACAGAGCTTTGTTCTCAACTCTCTGCTTTGCAAGCTGAGGTCACTTTAAGCTACAACAGGTCTAACAGAGCACAAAGCTGGGTGAATTGGAACCACATTCATTTTATTTCTAAAGAAGAGGGAAGACTACACTTTTCCCCACACATAACATTCTCAAAACTCACACAACATTTGAGTCTTACTGAAAGAGGCAGTGCTGCAGGGGCACTTAGCCTAAGACTCAGGGAAGGAATATGTCAGGTTTGGGGTCTCTTCTGAAACAACGGTTTTGACAGACCTGGGCTGTGTATTACTGGGAATTGCAGTATGCAGGAGGGAGAAGGGATTGCAGGTGTGGTATTGGGCAAAACTCTGGGCTTAGTGAGACCTTGGAGCTGGGAATACCTGGAGTAATAAATAGCTGGACTGAATCACATAATCACAGGATCATAGAATAGTTTGGGTTGGAAGGGACCTTTAAAGGCTATCTAGTCCACTCCTCTGAAACCTCCCTGCAGGAGCTTGTCTGACCATCTTCTTATCTCTTTTATTGACAAGTACGGAGTGAACTTCTGCAGAAAAGAAAGGAAAAATACTGCAGTGCCAATAAACTCCCTACTCATAACCAGGGACTGAAAGCACAAAAACTCTTTTGAGTAGGGAGGTAGTTCACAAACACTTAGGCAAGAAGAATGCCATCTAACTGGATCTTCAAAGCAGAATTCCCTTGCTATCCCTACAGCTATCCAAAGGGAATGAAAAGACTATAGGGCTAATAGAGATAAGGATGAGAGCATCAATACACTTTATGTTCTTTAGCTGTAGAGATTAATTCCTTGATTAAAGAAAAAACAGTTAAGATTCACAAATCTGAACCTTAGGGAACTAAGATTATTGCTGAATGCTCTAGGGCCTGCAGATTCAGGGCATCAGTGGATCTCGTATGGAGCCATACTTTACATTATCTTTTTCCAAAGGCATGTTGTTCTGAATATAACTATATAATTATGCTGCTGCTGCAGGTAATGCCAGGGCCGGGCATTCAAAGCCTGAAGGACATGGATTATTGCAGGATGTTGTAAGGACTGCAGTTAGGAAGAAAGCTTGTGTCAGATGGGGCAAGTGCTTTGTAAGCTGCAGTAGAAATGAACTATAAGTAGAGAAACTGTCAGGGTTCAGTTTGCAGCAGATTTGGGGATGGCACAAACCAAGGTTGCCACTGGAAGCTGCTTTCATTGCAGGGCCTGACAAGGTGCCAGTCAAAATACTCTCTCTTTTCTTGAAAGTATGAGCCATTTTTTGCCACTAAAAGGAATGTTAGAATGAGGAATGGGGTTAGATGTAGGGTTTGGAACTGCAGATCTTGAAGAGCACAAGTTGCTGCCAGCCATGTTTGAAGATACCTTAATTTCTCTTCTGCTTTAGGGCACATATGATGATCAATGTGCATAAAAATCCATATTAATTACCACATGCTGCTGCCCAAGAACTTCAGGAGACTGGGCTCCATTGGTATCTGTAACATCCATAGGTAACTTAGGGTGAGGTTAGTAATCCAAATATTGGGGAACCAGTATTGTCACTGCAAGCTGCGCAGCCCTCAGTATTAGGAACAGGGATGATGTCAATAAGGGGCTGTTGTTCATGGTGGGGTTTTTGTTGTTTCAGACATGAGTGTCACAGTTACAATTAAAGTAGGAATTAGGGACAGACCTTGGAAATCTAAAGCCTTAAAGACTGAGTGGTTCCCAAAGTTGTGAAAACTGCAGCATGTTGGTATCACTAATGATCAGCTCTGTCTTTCCATACAATGTGTGGATTCTCTGGTTAACAATAAGGAGATTGGATGAATAGACTTTTTTGCAAGACCTTCAGAGCTAGGAAGGGTACTGGTGTCAATAGTCACCATATATATCCATATTTTTCTGATCTGCTGAAGGAATAGGACCTTAGTTTTATCTTCAGATAGTATAAGGGTGAAAGAGAAGACAAATTTTAAGAGTTTGGGATTCAAAGAATCAGACTGAGGTTGCTGCTGGACATACAAATGTAAGAATAGGGCTGGTGTCAGAGGCTGGCTGGGAACTGAAAATTTGAGGAACTCTGTTTATGGTATGTTTTTGTGAAGTTTTGGGCCTTCCTTGTAGTTATGGGTGTTTCAGGTAAAGTTTCAGAATCTGTTGAGTTCTGAGACAGATTTATTCATGCAGCTGAACTTCCCATTGAATGGGAAAGAGCACTAGCACTAAGCTAACACCTTGCATTCCACTACAGGACTAGTTCCCTTCATAGAGCTACCTTAGGGCCCATGTGAATAAGAATATTGTCTGCCCTAGTGTGGAGGTAAGATCAGAAAACTTAAGACTACATCTGTGTAAGTCAATAAAATGGAGTCAAGGCAATCATGCCCTATCCATATTACATTGTACTTAAATGAGATGCTCTCAGGGGCCCATGGTGTCAGGCCTTTGAGACTGATTTTTTTTCTAGAGGTACTGATTCAAAAATTGTGCAAGGGCTGTGTTTCAGCCCATCAAACTGCTGCTTTCATGCCCAGAGGCTATGGTGCAATGCATGTCCTAGATTGTTATATGAGGAGTGGTTGTGAACTGAAGTGTTGGAGGATGCAAAGCCTGTTGCAATAAAGCTGAGGAGGGGGACAAACTTGTATGGTTTCATCCATTCTGCTTAAGGGGAATAATCCTTTGCTCCCACTGCCTTGAAATCATGCCTGACTAGTGAACATACAGACAGAGGCCCAAATTCAAAATTATGCCAGGGACTCACCACTAATAGGCTAAATACACCAGGTTCAGGGTTAAAACCCATGCCCCGGTACTAATTTGTTTTGTTTGGTTGAGTTTTTGTTGTTGTTTTTGTTTTTTGGTTTTGGGTTTTGTTTTTGTTTTGGTTAGGGTTCTTTTTTGGCAGGGCAGACATAGACTGGTAATGAATGCTGCAGTTCCAGTCTTGAGCAGCAGCCTGGCGTCAACAGGGAATATGTTCTTGGCCATTTTAAAATGGCTGGAGTCCTTCCTGTGTTTTTTATGGTAAAAGCTAAGATTTGAGATTCTGCTAGCACATGGAAATCTATATCTACAAGAAATTAAGTTACTGCTGGCTTCTTCTGAATTGGCAGCTTGACACAGATGGGACACAGTTGTTTATGTGGTCTTTTCCTGTACACAGAGGTCCATTGGTTTAAATCAACGTAACATTTAGGCTCTGAGACTTAGGAGTTCCAAGAATTGTTTTTAATGCTGAATATTAAAGGGCCAACAGATATCAGTGTTGCATTTTTTTTTTTTCTGTGAGCTGATTGCTCAGTTGTATATCAGGGCAGGGTTAAGAGTTTAATTGAAATTTGAAGGTACAAAAGTTGAATATTGCTGGGAATATGGACCTCAGCAGAGCTCTGCTCTCTATAGGTGCCAGTGCCATAGACTCTTTCCAGTTGGTGTGAACACATCCTTGGCCTTAATGCTAGCATTTGAGAAACCCAAGTTTCAAACATCCAGTGTATTTGCTTGATGGTCTGGGGTTTCAGGGTAGATGAGAGCTCTGATAGCAATATTCACCAGTGCATGTTATGCTTCTGAGGGTCCCCTTGGTAGAATTGTAACTGCATTTAATATCAGAGCTTTGGAAGCCAAAGGGTTCCATGGTGCTGACAAGGCTGATGTCTGCAGTGGCCTCTCTTGTCCTGCCAGTAGAGATGTGTCCCCTCAACACAATTAGATAAGGGTGTGGTTTGGCAATCCAAGCTTTCCAGAGCCCAGCTTCAACTTCAGCACAGTAGAGTCTGCAAAGTTTGGAAAAAGGACAGTGCAAACTGCAAGAAGCACTATTTTTCTTTCATTCACTGCAATAACAGTTAAGGGTTGGAAATAAGATCAGTTTGAGGACTGACATTAAAATTTGTCTTTGAGAATCTAAGTCCTGAAAATACCTGGATATTTCTGAATTTTGGAGAACCTGCAGAATTATGAAGAAACTTATGTAAAAATTGTCCAACTGTACATGAAAGGAGTTTACACTATATATTAATATATATATATTACACTATAATAAAGAAAGGCCCTACTGTTTTATTTTGCAGTGTAGTGTGGCATCTGCTAGAATCTTGCACAGACACCCTAGCTGGGACTATAAAACCCCACTGCTTTTTATCCCAGCCTCCTGCAAAGACAAGACAGGATTTAACTGCAGCAGTCTTATTAAATTAATGTGCTATCCAACTTCCATGCACTGAAACAGGCAATATGTTATTTACTTTTCTGTTTAAATAAACACTGTAAATATATGTATACTGAAAGAGTGCAACAAGTACTGTTGCAGCAAGAAAGGGAGAGAGCATACATTTTCACTGTCAGAGTTGTTTTTGTATAAACACTAACCTTAGTGACAATCTTGAGGAACAGCATGTTGTGACTTTCAAAAGCAGAGCAGGTTTTGCTCTCCTCCTGCACCACCACAGACTCATGCAGGCAGCATCCTCCCACTCCCACGCCTCTTGCAAAGCTTTCCAGCTTGCCTCTCTCTTTTAAGTAGACTCTGCTCTCAGTACACTGTCAAAAAGGAAAAAAAAATCTCTCATTCTAGGACTCTTTGAAATGGCTTTAACTAAAAAAAAAAGCCCACTGATTTGATGAAATTGATTTGATGATTTGGCATTTTGTGAGCTAAAAGGTCAGATGTATGGTAATCAAAATAAAATAAATACTAAATGTTTTGTATGAGCCTATTTGCAGAGCGAACATTATAAAAGATGACCAGTAATGTTTTTTGGGAAAAGAGCATTTAAAAATAAAAACTACCTTTATTTCCACATAAATTCCCTTTTTCCCAGGCAGTTCCCTGGGTCACAAGATGGGGAGAGATGCTGGTGTTCTCTTTCTCTACAGATAGAAGAGAGCAGCAAAGCAGTAGGTCATAGCCACAAGGAGAAACTTGACCCTGTGGTCTGCTGCTGCCCTTGGCCCAAGGAGAGCCTGATGCCCTGGTGCTTTGTGTCTTGGAAAATGTTAGTTGCTTACTTTAGAAGGGAATGTAAAGGCCATCTTTTATCACTGGATTTTAGTGTTTTATTCCATAGAATTTTTTTTTTCTGTTGATTTTAATTAGTACAATAGACAGTTTGGAGTACTTTCAAGTGTGTATGCTTCCCTGTCCAAAAGCCTTTACATTTGAAGAGGGCAATCTACAGAGTAATGTGTGTAGTGTATGCCCCAGGCTCCTCTCCCTCAGTAACGTGCATTCACAAATTTCCATACCTCTTACCTTTATGGGCTATTTGGGGAAGCTGCAAATAGCAGAAGTTGATCTGCAAAAGAAGATGAGGCTAAAATATGATGCTTTCACACACTCTTCAGTACCATCATAGGCACCCTTGAGTGGCTGATTGTGTAGTTGATGTGTAGGGCGTTAGGAATCAAATGCGTATTACATGGTATAGTTCTCCAAAGAACAAATCATCACTTTTAGCATATAGTGTGGCGCAAGCAAATCTTTTTTCTCCTTTCTTGGTGAATAAAAAAACTCAAAGTCATTTGTATGGCCGTATATCCATCACCACACAGAAAGTCCAAGTGCCAATACTAAGTCAGTTTGAATACAAGTATCAGACTACACCGTGTGACCTACAGAGCCACTCGTTTTTTAAAGAAGGGCAGTTAACCACAATTCTATTTCCTTCAAGGCTATAAAATATCCACCCACGCACATCCATCACGTGCACAAACAAAAAGCAGCGATACTTTGTTTCAGCCATGCACGCTGGCAACACCGCATCCATCTCGGCAGCCCCGGATTTCACGGCGCTGCCTCACCTGCGCTGAGGCTGCCTGCTTCTCCTCCTCTTCCTCTTCGCCCTGTCTCTCCATTGCCGGATCTCCCTGCAGGGGACACCAACCCCCCTCCCTGCAGTCCCGCGCAGGAGCCGGGCAGGTGAGCG
>JANPWX010000172.1:3769211-3802437 GCA_024734555.1 Trochalopteron elliotii
TCGCCCCGCAGGAGCCCGAGATGGCGGACAGCGCCGCGGCCACCGCCGCTCCTCGGGCCGGCGTGAAGGGCTCTGCGGGTCCCTGGTGGAAATCGCTGACCAGCAAGAAGAAGCACAAGGAAGCAGCGGTAGCCTCTCCGCACCCCGTCGCCAGCGAGACCCCCGCCGACCCCCCCAGCCCCGACGGCCGGGAGGAGCAGCCCCTTCCCTTCGCCAGCGGCGACGCCGCGGGAACCGGAGTCGGGAACCGGCGGAGCCTCCGGGTGTCCCACTCGGGCCGCTTCAAGGAGCGGCGGAAGGTGCGCACCTCGTTGCTGGCCGACAGCCCCGAAGTCTTCGACGGCGGCGGCGCCCCAGGCCATGCCGCCCAAGGGGCCGAGTAGCCCCGCAGGATCTTGCCGAGGAACTGCCACTGGATGGGTGGCCGGAGAACTAACGGGACCGGCAGCCGGAGGCAGTGACTGCCCCTCAGCTGGGCTTGGACCCATGGGTGACATGTAGGCAGCAGCCTCCCAAAACCTGACCGGACACTGCGGGGAGCCCGGCACCGCTGCCAGGGAATCACGCGCTGTATTACATGAACACCACCAATACCAACCCCCGGATGATGGGACGATGTAATTGTCTTTTAAAAAAACCACAAATAAACACCCCACTCCCTGTACTGTGGTGAGCGGACTCAAAGGTGCTATCCCAAGGCCGATGGTGGGCTCTCTGAACCTTCCTGCAGCCCTTGCCAGGAGCCAACGCGCTGACTCAGGCCTGTGACCCAGCTCCTTCTGGCTCTCAAGCCGAGGAGGCGCTTTGCTGCTTTCATCTCCCGAGCTGTCTTATCGAAGGAAGGGGGGAAAAAAGTGCTCTTATCTAATTTCAGGGCTGAGGACCTCCGGCGGTGCTGAAAGTGCGCCTGCCCTGCCCTTAGCCACGAACACATCCTCCATCCCCCACAGGGGTCAAAAGAGGTATTGTGAGGGGTAGGCTCTTGCCTTCACCCATATCCCACATCACATCACATTTCCATAGGAAAAGGCAATACCATTCTGGTATTCTCCCTCTTCTTGCTGTGTAATACTAAGCAGGTGTTTCAGAGACTGGTCCTGTAGCAGAGATAGTTCTGTTACAGAGGGAGGCCCATGTTGTCTAGCAATTCTGTTTACCCGGGGGATACATGATTTTTGCAAAATTGGTGATAACTGGCATAATGAAGCTCCAATGAAGAAATTGTGTGATAAGATGTAGACATTATTCTGGGAGATGAGACCAGCCCTAGAGAGCACAAGCAGGGTTGCAGTTCTAATGTGGAAATGGGCTTGGGCACCACTGGAAGTGTCTATACTGTTTACCATGTTTGAGGCTTTTGAGGCAAAGTTAAATGTCCCAGGATTTCTTCTGATAGTGAGATAATGTGCTTTCATTCAAGTAGTTATATGCTCCCTCTAAGACCTCTTGGATTTTTGGACAAATAAATATAAGCCAGATTTGTTCTGGTGTTGTGCCTTACAGAGCAAAATCAGCTAAAAATACTTGGCAATTACACATTTAGTAGGTGATGTAGCAACAACTGACTTATTTATTTTAAATGCATTTGCAATATACTTTATATTTTTAAAATGGTTTTAAACTTTTTCTGAATATGAGATACTGCATAGTGGCAGGCACTGAAAACTATTTCCTAACAGTCAAGTATTATGCAGTTAGGATTTTGTTTGGTTGTAACTAATCATTTGAGGTCAATTAAAAATAAAAAGTGACTGGAAAGGAAATAAGAACTAAGTTCCAGTTGAAAATATGGATTAAACCAGCCACTGACAATCACTGAAATGTTGCACTAGATGCTGGGCAGGTGCCCCATGGTTCAATGTGCACAATAATATGTAATGAACCTTGAAAGCCCCTGTGCAATAAACTCAGACAATATAGCTGCTGAGGTGCTCACTGGTCATTCACTCCTTCAGACTCTGGAACCCAAGGCCAAAGGGACTGTAGTATCAAATAGATTTCCATGAAAGCTGCTTTTTCTTCTTTTTTTTTTACCCCAGTGGGTAGATACATGCTTTTTTAATCTCATTTAGTAAAACTACAAGGTTCTGGATTTGGACTGCCTTGCTGACTCCATGCTGACCAAGCAAAGATTTGGAGTGGGCTGAGGGAAGCTCTTCAAACTTTCTCCACAGAGGTGCTTTTCTTGTGGGAGGCCTCTTCAGTCAAGGGACATCTGAAATCATTCTGTTGAGGAGAAGCCTTCAGAGCAAAAAACCTAGTCTTGGAAAAAAGGGGTTGAGAGAGAAGGGGGAAAGTTTAAAAGCTGGAAACAGAGACATGGATGAAGAAGAACCGTGTTCCAGCTACAGATAACCCAGGATGGGAATGGGGGAGAAGGAGGCAGAAGGCGGTGGCTTTGCTGCCAATGTTGTCTTACTACCTTTGGAGGGCAAACTGTTCATGTTTATTACAGGGCAGAAATAGTCTGCCTGTGTTTATGTGTTCTAACGTCCAAAGAAACATTTTTGTATGTATGTGTGCCCAAAATGGAAGGACAAGTAAGCAGAAATTGCACTGATGCATTTCTTAACTCCTGCATCTGGTTTAGTGTGAGTTCTGTGAGGGTCAGATCCTCAGAACTAGCCAGAGGCTGGAGAATAAATGCAGACTACTGTTTTATATATCTCATGTAGATGCTTTTCTGCATTTTTAATCCTTAAACTGTTGTGAAAATACAGTTTCCTCCTCTCTTCTGTACCTCAGAGTTGCCTTGTTCTACAGTGAACTTCTCTTTGCTCTTTGGAAATGCCTCAGGTTTGTTAGTTGCAAATCTTTACCTAGGCACAAGAGATATCCAATTTGGGTTTTATTTGAGAAGTCTGGTGTGCTGTTCAGGTGGCTGCTGCTAAGAAAGCTTCAATATCAATACTGGCTAATATGTCACTAAATATTAGCCATTTCTTAATCCTTGCACCTGATATTTTCATCTTGGAAATTTGGTCAGAATACAAAGTCAATGAACGCACGTAAAATACCTCACAGCGCTCCTCCATCTTTATCCTGACCTTGAGCTGTGGGAAGGAGACGTAATTCTATCTTCCTGCTCAGTCAAATCCTTGCTTCAATGAATATGATAGCAGCCACTGAAAAACTAGATCCATGAGAAAACGGGCTGGCTGCCTCGTCTCACTTTCCCTGCCCTCTGTGCACAGCAATACCTGCAGCTTAGTGCTCACCCACATACCAGGAGGAGGAAGAAGGCCTCTTGTTTCTCAGACAGAGCACCAAATAAAGCTTAAGTAGTCTGTACACATGTAAATTAATTAAGCTGATACAGAAAAAAAACCTGGCATTTTATGGAGCACCTGAATTGCTGTTTGTAACCCTTGAAGTAGAAATCGTTTCTTATGTCTTGTACAATACTTGCTCTGTTATAACAATAGTGCATTTCTGGGCATTGGATTATTAAAAGGCAGTTTACACTCTTAGTATGGGTATTTTTCTCATCTTCTTTATAAAGATCATGGATCAGAAAGTAAGTTGAGGAAATAGGGTGACTGAGAAAGTACTTGTTGTATATTTTTAAAAGTAAACAGTGACATGTTGACAAAATAAATGGAAATAAGCAGATGAGGTGAACCTCAGCTATGCCAGTTTTAGTGCAATTTTCTTAATATTATCCCAGATACTACAGATTGCTGGCTTGGGGCAAAAAATAAATATTTAGCAAATAGAATGAACTTTTCAAATAAACTTACAAAGTATGTGCTTGCTTATTCCTACTCTTGCCAAAACTAAAAATAAATCTCTGAGTGGTTGCCTGGTGAATCATTCCCTGCTATTGTAGGTTGGTCAGTCTGGACCTCAACAAAGATTATAGGGAGTACCTGCAGAAAATGATCCTAAATTGGAAACGCTGGAATAAACGCCTTGAAAGCCTCAAGACTTCTAACCTCAGATGTTATGTCAGGATATGACTTAAACTGAACTGGAAGAATGGAGAGGGGGCCTTACTGTTTGGAGGAAGAGAGTAGTCTTCACTGTTTGGAGGGTTGTTTTGTTTTTTTTTTTTTTTGGGGGGGGTGGGGAGGGGTTGTAAGTATTTTTCATTTGGTTTGGTTTTGATTTCGGGGGGTTTTTTGGGTTTGTTTGGTTTTTTTGCTATGGGTTTTTGGGGATTTTTATGGTAATGGTGGTCTAGTTTTTGCTTTGTTGCTTTTTTAGTTCTCTCTTCACTGTAATGGGACCAGTGATAATTTTATATTTAAAATATCAAGTGTCCTGTCCCTGAGCAAGATAACCTCATATGAAGGCTAAAATCTGAAGGACAGAACTCTTGGCCTTGGCCTGGCCAGCGCAGCTGGATGCTTGACCTTTAAGTCCATGTTTAATTTGGCTCATTTAAACAGCTGATATCAGAAGGCAAGTTGTTTCAAATACAGGCACAAACTGGAAGCTCATTTTGCTCCCCTTGGGATTCTGTCTGATAGGACAAAATAAGGAAACCCAAACCTGGTGTTTTCTAAGATGTCTTTTAAAAGCTGGGGCAAGAGAGGGTTGGTTATAGAATGATATTTGAGACCATATAATTACACCATTTTGAAAAGCAAACCTTTCCCCTTCATGTCTAATTTACTGTAAATAAGATGGCCAACCTGCTGGCTCTGATTTTTCCTTCCAGAATAAAACAAAAGAGAAAAAGTTGCTCAATTTTATAGACACCGGAAGTAGTGAAGTAGTTTATCCTTAATGACACATCTGAAATTCATAAGTAGCTCTAAGGAACAGTATTTGAGTGTAGTTTTCAACTAAGGCATATTGATTAGCAGCTGCAGCTTATGAATTTGATTTACTGCCCATTTCATCTAGATAAACCAATATAACATCAGATAATATGTGTTTTGGGGATAGCAAGTGGCTTTCCATGATAGCTGTAAGGCATGATTTTAACAAAAAATCTACCCTGGTGAGTAATCCTCAAGGGATCTAAACATCCTGTTTCTTGCAAGTAAAATGAGATAGAATGGTTCTTTTCAAGGTATTAGTTACCAGACTATCAGGTGTTTTGGGATATGGAGAATAAGCTTGATTCTCAGACACTAGCCTGTGCGTGCTGTGAATCTCCTGCTGCCTATTTGCAATGTGTCAGGTCTTTTCCCCCATCCAAAGTTATTGTTCGTCGTGATAGTTCTTTTTACATAAGGAGGTAAAGAGCATTGCTCTCCACGTTACTGAAAATAGGAACTATACCTCTGTATGCCTGTTGAAATGAAAAATTAGACGTAGTGTGCACTTGAACTTCGGTGACTCACCTTTTTTTTCCCACTGCTGACTTAAGTTCCTTTTGCTTTCCGGGTCTTTGTTTTATCCTCAGTCTGTAAATGTTTGAGCAGATAAACCATCCACTGATGTCTCAAGAGCTTCTCAGTGACAGGAGAGTGGGCAGCACTTCAGTGGCCAAGGAAAAAGGAAAAGTTAAAATAGATGTGTTTCTGGGCTCTTTCCCACTGAATTTTATGAACAGGAGCAGAACTGAGCCTTAGTCTTGATTCTGGAGCTATGACTACCTGGAAAACAGAAGGAGCCTCATAGTCTGTGCATTCTTGGTTGTGTTTATCTTGGCATGTGCTTTCAGTGACAAGCTTCCAAAGAACAGAATTGGTTCACCTGTCCTGTTTAACATCATTGGGTTCATGACTAGGAGCATGGTGTAAACTTCAAAGAGAAATCCTGCCAACAGTACTTCCTAGAAATTCTGTAGCTCAGACCTCTGCAAAAAGGGGAGGAGGAGGAGAAAAAAACCCACATTTTCTGACTTCTCTATTCTTGTGTTCTTTTCTTGTTATACCAGTGCTATAACAATCTCCTTACTAGACCCTAAAACAGCTAGAGAAGTAGAATTTATGAAATAGGCAGATGTACAGAATATACAAGGACAGCATTTTACACTGCATACATTTAAGGAAGAGACAAGCCCATGGCTAGATACTGCACTGAGCATTTAGAGGTAGTTTAATTCTTCCTGCAAGGCTGGCAAGTTATGGTTTGTTCCTGGCTCAATTCTCCACTGACTAACAGTAGATAGGAAAATGCCTCTAGGTAATACATTAGCTATCACAGGTGTTAATTAACATCTGCTGAATTGCCTCTGAAATGGCAAAGAGTGAGAAAGTGAAGAATCACATTAGAACAGCAGACATTGCTGAGCATGACTGAAACCACATAAGCTTTAGGAAGCTGAGGCCCCACTTTAAATGATCTGTTGAAGCACTTAAAATATTATCTGTTTTTGTTGATGACAGCTATTTTTTCTTAATCCATACATTTTTATTTTTTTGCTGTAACAGTTTACCATACAGATACCTTTTTAATGAGTATTCTTACACACTGTGTATTACCTCTCTAGTTTTATTGATTGCTTTTTCACTTTTTTTGTGCTGAAACAAGAATTTGGCTGAGCTTGTCACCTGCAAAAGGTTTCCACAAAATTAGAAGATAAACCTATGACTTATGCATAAACCTAAACTCAAATTCATAGCCTTGCAGATATGGAGCGCTCTGGAGAAGTGAGCTTACCTGAAAATTGATCCTTTCATCTTCCTGAAAAAGGCCATGCATCATCCCTACATTCAAGAAAGGAAATGCAGGAAATAGGGCTACAGTAAATCTTCTAACTATGTGAACAAAATTATGCATCTAGTCTGAGAACAGAAATCAGACTATGCCAAAAGTACCTAAGAAAACCAAGGTGTAAAAAGTGGAGGCAAGGGTGTCAAATGGGCTTTCTAAAGACTTAGATCTCTGAGAGGAACTTTTGGGTATGTGGGAGTTTTAACATGATTTAAACCTAACACATCACTGCACAGTGACTTCCAGGACATGGCTGAGACTTCAGCTAGAACCAGAGACAGGCAGAAGTGGAATTGCATCTGTGGCATTGGTGTCCCCCTTGCACAGGTAGGAAGAACAATTTAGCTATATCGTAAGATGTGTATGTAAACTAGTGTGATTGTGTGGGAATGTGTCTCCCCTTGTGCAGCTGCAGATCTCCAGTGTGGTCAAAGGGTCGCACTGACAAAAGCATTGAGGTGTCTGATTCCATTTACTTCCATGGTGTCTCAGAACCCTTGTGGCTCTAAGCTTCAGTAAAGCCTCATAAAAAGGGGAGTGTAGTTACACAAAACTGTCAAAATTGTACTAAAAATGAGAAGGTAAAAAAGGAAAGTTTCTGGGTTTTTTACCAATGCAAATGAAGTTAACGATGCAAAAGAGCTGCCTAATAACGCATGTATTTTTTATTCTGTATTTTCAGCTGTTTGTGCTGAAGCAGTGTAGCTGCTTTCTCCCCTCCTCCCTGGTATATTCTTGCTTTCCAGCTGCTATTTGATCTTTTCCAGTCGACTTGAAATTATTCCTTACAGAACCTCAGCCCCGTGTAGCATTTCGGCAGGGTTATTGTTCTTTTGTCCGCTGCCTGTAGATCAGCTTTTACTGCTAAACAGCTTCTTTATAAAGCCCAATGAAACCTTCTCTCATGCTTTTGTTTGCACTGAGAACAAGACCAAAGGTTGAAGAGGGTTTTAAGTCCTGAGGTGTGCAGAGCCCCCCCATCCCTCCCTGTGTTTCAGTGTTAGTTACTGCTTTGGCCTTTACCTGTTTTGCTTTGCCAGCCAGGATGGGGCACACTCTCACACAGCACAATACAAACCCATTTAATTAAGAGCTATTCAAGCTCTTTTTAAAAATATTTGCTTCAACGAATGCCCATGTCAAGCAGCAGTCATATGACACCTTTCGAAACCCTTTAATCCAGAATAGAAACCAGCGGCACAATTTTGACTTCTTTTTGTGTCTGAACCATCACTGTAAAGGTCTTCAGGGCTTGTTCCCAAGGTCATTTGCCAAGGCTTTGCTGGTCCTTTATGGCATTTGTGTGCTCTGTGGCAGTTTGTACAAGTGATACCAGAAAGTGCCCACAATTAGGGAAGAGGCAAAAATAGCAGCACAAATTTGGCTTCTTGAGATTGGCGACTGCTGCATGCAAAATGCCCAGTGAGCGCTAGCAGGTGGGATATTTTCAGGATACACACCCAGCCTTTGGTATCTCTACGTAAGGTGCTAACTGCCAGAGTGTGTGAAGGATTTGCTATTAGACATGGACCTGTGCAAATCAGCAGGTAGGAAACATTTTGAAAATGTTGTCCTTCCTATCTTGCTTGGTGGAATTGGGGCATCCCTGCAACCCCATATGACTCATCAGTGGCACTGGGCCTGAGGAGGCTGTCTACCACACATCTCCTACAGCACCTTGGCAGTCCCTCGAGAGGAAAGAGAACTTGCTCAACCAACAAAATGGGAAGTAAAAGGTACTACCAGCAGTGTTAGTGCCAAGGGGATCCTGGAGAAGCCCCTCTTCGCCTTGTTTGCCAAATCAAAGCTACTTGTGGGAGCTGTGTTTCTGCTGCCTCTTGCCGTGACAGCTTTACCACCTGCTTTCATCTGCCTTTAAGTAGCATGGTAATATCACTTGGAAATGTTTGACAGGTTTGAGAAGGGGTGTGGTTCACTGAAGGCTTGACTAAGGAAAGAACTTGGAGAAAAGTCATTTTTAGGTGATTAAACAGAGCTAAATTTATGGGGAGGGATTCCCTTGTCTAAGGCCTCTATCTGTTGATGAACACAACCATTGAATTCTTGTGAATATGAGTGGCAGGATCTTATCTGAAAATGCAGCTGACTATGGGGGATGGATCTAGGTGCCCTTACACTCCAGTAGGAAGTGGTCTACACTCTGAAGGACTTTAGACCCGAGACTCTTCATCCTTTCAAATGGATGAGATCCCGACATGTAGAGAACAGGCAGACTTTTCACTCATGTAATTGGTTTTTAAGACAGGCATGTCAGCAGTCCTCTTTTTATGCTTATGGCTATGTATCACCTGTGTGCCATTTTAATCAGTCTTCCTTACAGCTGGTCTGTTAGCCTGTGCTGTTAATCTTCACCCTGAACCTGCCCAGAGGCTATTAAAAATATGCCTGAAGATGAAGATGCCTTGTGGTATCAGGTAGTTAGAGAAACCTGCCCATCCAGTAGACTGGGAAGATTTATGGCCCCAGGTATCTCTCATGACAGAGGTAGGTCTGAGTCCCCTCAGACATGAGGGAAACATAATTGAGGGAGCCACCTTCCTTGTAGAGTGCTTTAAATGTCAGGTTAGGTATCTCAGTGCTGTTGATGGGGCTCAAAAACTATTAGGCAAATTCCAGTACAAAGACAGGGTTATAACCCCCCAATGGGAATTTCTCAAACAGTCAGTGTTGTTGTGTTGTCAGAAGCAGGAGGGCATAGCAGAAGAGTTATCCCATGTTCATCCTATTCAGGAGATGCGAAGGGAATATTTGCTATCAATTACTGTCAGAGGGTGCTGTTTTAGATGGATGTTCGGTCTGACCTGGTAAAAACCCGTATCTTGTTAAAGAAAAAATGAAAATAAACTCTGTCTTTTTGGAAGAAATGGTGCTGGCACGCAAGCTCAAGAGGCAATCCTAGGCTCTGGAGGTGGCCTTGGTGAAAGCATGATCCAGCAGAAAGGTAGGATACAAAGTACTCATGACTGTCCTTAGAACTTTCACCTGAACCCAGCACCTAAGGCTTGAGTTTGGAATGGAGTCCAAAACTGAACTTCCTTAGGGAACATGTCTGTGCTATCACACCAGAATTAATTTGTACCAGAGCAATGACCCTTTATGAAAGACTACAGTAGATGTCCATTTGTCAGTGCTGGTTTCTCTTTGGTTCAAACCTAACAGGTGCCTTTTGCAACTGCTACAATGAGCTATAACTTTGCCATATTTTATCTAATTGTGGCTGTACTTGTTCACATCACGTACTTGTTCACAGGCAGATAGTATTTCCTAAATGCTTTTGAATTCCTCTGCATGGGAGCTGTCTGAACAGAAGGGATGGCTTTCTTCTCCTAGAGGTGAATGAGTACTTGGCAGGAGCTCCTGTCCCTGCACTAGTACATGAAGTGTCTTTAAAATGCTTTGTCATATTCAACATTTAATAAAACTCAAAACAAACCAACAATAAACACAAAAGACAGCTCCAGGCATGTGCAGGGTGAAATGGCATACAGGTGTTTATGGCAATTAAACTGTCCAATGTTCAAACAATAAAATATTCAGAATTACACAGTAAAAGAAAATGTCCTTCCTGCTACAGGGAGGGGCTGATGTGAAAGGCTTTTTACCCACATCCTTTGGGAGGTTTCGTCTCCTTCCCAATGGAGACACCCAGATGTGTCATCTCCAGCATTCCCTTTGCAGTAGAAAGTAGCTTTTACACTCACCTACTCTTTCTGATGACTGCAGATTTTAAACTTACATACCGAGAGAAATATTTTTAAATAAGTTATGTTGTAACCTTAAGATGATCTACAGTATACCCTGGTAAAAGTTTAATCTCTAAGGAGTGTGAGAATTTTACCTGTACAATTCCAGCCATGTGAAGCTGACCATTTCGTGTGTACATAAAATTGTTTAACAATGATCATTTCCTGAGCTGGCACATAGTAGCTTCTTTTAGTTTATGTTCGTAGTTTATGTTTCTAGGTCTTAGTTGTTAGAGCATGGTGACAATAATGCCAAAGTCATGAATTCAACCCCCTATGGGCCATGCACTTAGGAGCTGGACTTGATCCTTGTGGATCTCTTCCAATTAAGAATATTCTGTGATTGTGCAGGATTCCTCACCAACAGCCTCAGCCTCACAGAGACTGGCTTTTTACACCACTGTAGTAAGCCCAAGGAAAAAAATCACTAAAAATGCTTCTTTTGTCATAGGTACTTCACAATATGTTTAGAAAACAAACAAACAAAAAATCCATTTTTTTTTTGAAGGAACTCCAAGTACCTCTGGAGTAGGAGCTATCGTAAATTGCATCACCAAGTTGAGGCAAGGAAATCAGACAACTGACTTCTAGTAACTACTGAGATTTTAACCTGTAGGAATTGAGAATCCCAGATGCAATCTGCCACTCACAATTTTTTTTTTCTCACCCTTGTATGAGTTTGAAAACATGCAGTTTACAAGCTTTATTTGTTGGGCACTGAAAATAGCTGCTGCTATTGATTCTGCTTTTCTGTCAGGAGTGATCCTGTTTGGAGGATTTAAGCTTTCATAACAATTAAACCTTTTGCTCTTTGATGCATCAGTCTTGACACTCACTCTGCTCTCTGAGGTCTTGAGAGGCATGCTGAAACTGCAGACTGGTATGCCAAGGGAAAACACAACCAGGAGATTCCAAGAGGTTTTAATCAGGTTTTTAATTATGATAAACATAAATATCCTAAAGCTTTATGCATTAGCAATGATGGTATAAACTTTAATTTTCATGTTTGAGGGCATTCCTCTTGACAGTGACGGCCCAGCTAAGGACACAATTTTCACAGATTCTCTACAGCTGTTATCTACAGCTGTTACTAGCTGCTATCCACAACTAATAACACACTGTAGGATTAGATTAATTTGGCTTAAATTTAAGAGTACTGTATATAACTAAATCAGAAGTAAGTCAGGCCTATAATTTTATTAGATTCCTTGGGGAGGAAGACTTAATCTGATGCTCTTAATACTTGTGTAAAAGTATGTCTGGGTGCTTAAGGCAGTACAAAGGTTGAATGGTTCACTCTTACCAGAAGTGGTGGAGAGCTTTAAAAAATAGCACATAGGCACCTCACCAGTTCATCGCATTGACGTGGTTTTGTCTTGGGCCTGGAGCAATCTCAGTGGGCACCTAAATAGTTTTTAATGTCTCTCTGTCACCTTCTCTGGTAGCTCCATTCACAAAGTGGGGTTGTTGCTGTCCTCTGCTCAGCTGTGTGTAGCTGCTATGGCATAGGTGAAAGGTCCTTGACTCTGTGTTCTCTCTGTAAGGCTTTTTCATTTTCCATCTGCATGTGCTGAGTAGCTCTGCTTTTTGCTGGCTTAGAAAAGCTGATCAAGGGATGTTTCCCACCCTGCATTCATGCACACTTCCAGCTCCACAGAAGGGATGGCACAAGACCCATAACCCATTGACAATATTCTCCTGAAAATGTCCAAGAAGGCACCTGGAGGGGGGAGCCAGAAGTCTGTAGGGCAAAGTCTCTCTCTCCACCAGCCAGAGCATGGGGAATGCAGTTCGTTCTTTGTGATTTTGCCATGAGTGCTACAAATGCTGTTGGTTTGAACTGTAAATTGTGCCAGAGCTGGAAGGTTGAAGGAGCAGGAAGACCAGCAGCTGAGGAGCAGGACATCATGTGCTCTGTGTTGGTCACAGACACAGCAGGGAAACCTGCCAGAAAGGAGCAAGGTGTGACAGTATATTGTCTTCAGAAGTGACATCCATTATGAAACAGGTTTGGACGCAAATATTTATGCATGTTGTGTGCTCTTTGATGGGCAAGCAGTCTGCTCTGGTATGGTAAGAAAAAGTGCCCACTAACAAACTGGGAGCAGGGTTGACACTCATTCTGTCTTGTGTTGTTACTTGCATTATGAGCACGACACAATGCCTATTAACAAATCCTTTATTGGCATTTTAAGTAGTAATGTACAAAAGCTAATCCTGTTCCATGGCTGGTGGATGAAAGGACAATTAATTTCTTATCTGAGAAAAGCTGCTAAGGACAGAAAAACTTTCCTATTGTACTGTTGGTATCTGATACTCAGTGGAGTACACCAACAATCCCTGCTGGCCTCAGAGACAAGAGAACTATTATGAGTTCTTTCTGCTTTTGTTGTCCAAGATTTGTATGCAGAGACATCTTGATTTCCTGCTGCTTTGGAAAACAAATAATTACTGGTAGATACATGGAGCGCTTTACTGGACCATAGGACTATATGGCTAAAGCAATGTTTTAACTTCAGAGTGCAGCAATCACTGTATGTATTTTAAAATTATACATATTTGACTGCAACATCCAGAGCTGTTATATATAATGAAAGACTTTTTTTTTCAATTCTTGTGTGTGAAGACTGAAGCTGTAAGTATAAAAAGAGCGTGGATTTGAAAAGTTGTCTTCCACAGCAATCAAAACTGAGTGGAATGATTCCCTTGTTACATGGGCAATAAATTATTTAATTGAAAAAGGAATAGTCCTCTCATGAATCAATAATATTTTAAAAGACAAAACTTTTAAAGAGTAATAAATGGTCAAGTACTGAAAGCAGCTCCCGGTGAAAAGGCAGTGGAGGGCAAGGTGACAAGACTATTGATTATTCAGAAAAGTCAGAGTTTAAACTACAATCTCAAGAGTTGATAAATAGAATGACAGATGAAAGCCAAAGTCAGTACAGTAATGGGTCCAAGGAAAATAACCCTTGCAATGGTAAACTCTCCAGAAATCATTACTGTGCAGTAAAGAGAGTTTGAAACTGTTGTGTTGGGTTTTTCAGCAAGAATGCCAGTTCAGTGACCCTGTGACAGCCTAGAAAGATAAATCAAACGTTACGATTTATCAGTAAAGGATCAGAGAGCAAACATGAAAACTGCAAGTTCATGATGTGACCACAGTGTGTCTGTCAAAGCCAGTTCTGGTCCTTATTGTACTGAAAAGAAGGTAGGACTAGTAAAGGTGTATAGAAAGGTGAAGAGTCTGTCATAGGTTTGCAAAGAGTTTTGTTCGAGATGAGGTTAGACACATTTGCTTGGCCAAAAATACTAATGTAACAGACATAACACACCTATACAAAATCAAAAACAGCAAAGAAAGGCGAGAAGAGCACCATTATTTTCTCTGTATGCAAAAGCTCAAGAAAGCTGCTTTAAAGCTGTTGGGAATTATTTTTCACAGCCAGTGGATTAAGATGTGCAACTCCTTGCCATAGGGTGTTGTGGAGACAAAAAGTATAAGTTGAGGAAAGTGTTATGAATAAATTGCAGATGAAAAAAAAACCAAAAGCCATCAGAACTATTAAAAAGAACGATATGGATTAAATCCCTCTCTTGGGCAGGCCCTAGCTAGTCTGGTAGGGTCTGTGAGGATATACCAGGGGAAGCAGAATTGTGCACTTGCTTTATTCTTACACTCTTATCCCAAACATTTGCTACTGGCTGCCAAGAGCCCAGCTACCAGCCTGGATGGACCTTTGCTCAGATCCAGTGTGGCTGCACTTGGGAGTCATAAATCTGTCTGTTTGAGAGGCAAATACTGAAATTAAGTTTGTACATCAGATAGTGCTGGAAGATACATGCTATTTTGTGAGTCTCATAAAAAGTGTACAAGCCATCTATCATTCCCTTGTAAATATATGGCAGGGAGCTATTTTAGAACAGCACGATGTGCTCCTTATCTACACTCTGTCAGACTATTGATACTAACTCAGCACTGTTGTATTGCCACAGATTATGTTATTTTCATAACACAGGTCATGGCAGAGTCTTGGCGCCAGGACTTAGGGTATTTTAAAATGTTATTTCTCTGTTACAGACCCTTTGAGATCAGGGTCTTGCTACCAATTGGTCTGGTTTAACAAATTCTTGTATAGGATCTTAAAAATTAGAATATGCCTAAACTGCAGGTCTGAGGTGCATTAGAGTTCATAGTTTTAGATTAATCTCTGAAAATAAATCAGACTTCAAAGTACTAAGCGTTTATGAAATATTACCAACCTCAATGAATTAACAACCCTAACCCTTGTGCTGGAGAGGGCTTAGAAAAGAATTTTTCTCGTGATTAGAGAGAGATCCAAACTAAAGAGTGATCTATCTTTAACAGAGATCAACCACATTTTCCCATTTGCCTAGTAACATTCATTATATGAGGAATTTAAAGTGCTTTATAAACATGAGTTAGCTAATGGCTATGAAGCAGACAGACACTGGAGTAGCCTCATTTTTTAGAATGAGAAGACTTCCCTGAGGAAAATTTAGGTGGTTTAAAATTTTTACCTTGGATAAGGCATCAAAAAAGATATTTTTGTGAGGACAGCTTTCTATGTCTCTGCTGTGCCATATTTTCACACTATTTTTACATGTTGCACTTTGAATTAAGGAAAGGTGAAATACTTACTGAAGAATAGCTGAGAGTCCAGTAGTTATTAAAAAAAAAAAATCAACACCTTCCTGCATCTGTGGTTGAGTTCAACTCAACTGAACTTCACTTTCTATAATCCTGTTCCTGTTGGCAAACTTCACTTCTGCAACTGCCTTTCCCATGAGCTCATTACTCACAACAATGCCACCCTCTGAAATCCTAAGTGCTAACTTAGAAATCACTCATTTCTCTGGCATATTCCCTGCAGGTTAAATTCACATACTTTCAATAGCAAAGGCATTATTCACTGATCAGCATACATTCCCTGTTTGAAAGAGGAGAGAGAGTACAGCGTTTTGGGGAAGCTAGAAGCTGGCAATTCAGGTGGATCAAAGCTGGTGTCTGCCGTTGCCCTTTGCTATGGAAATGGATGTTTTGGTTCAGCTGGAGGATCACTAACTGGAGATGTTTTAGCAAACAGGCTTTGGGGTTGAAGACAACTAATTGCTTCACATCAAACAAACAAGCAAACAAGCAAACAAACAAACAAACAAACAAACACCACCACCCCCCCCCCCCCCACCAAAATAACCCCATGACCAAAGTTTCAGTGGAAGTGCCCCTGTGAAGTGGTCTGTGAAGGTAAAGAGGGAATGCAAAAGAAGTGCAAGAAGGGAAAGCTGGAGGAGAGCATGGAGGTAAAGCTGGTCCTGATGAGCCATGTAATTTCAACTTGTCGTCTGCCAAGTTCTGAAAAGTGGGTGGGAAACGTGGCCTCCTGGTAAATGGATGGGATATTTCCAAGAGAAATTAAAAGGCAGGTGAAAACAATCCTGAAACTGCCAAGCTCTGAGCTGGTGGCCCTGGCTAAAATGCTAAATGCTGCCTCTCTGTTGGCAGTTCTTTTTCTCAGGAAAAACTCCTCCTTGAAAATACTTTAAATTACTTTTCAAGTTGAGTACCCAAACCATGAGTCACTGCTTCTTGTACTAGTTAGTGATCATGTATCTGTTTAAATGCCTTAGTGTTTCCTGTGGAATATTCTCCACAAAGTACCAAGATATGTTTCAATGTCTTCTATTTTAAATTAGGAACATTTCAATGAAGAAAAGCAACAGAAAGAAAGCTCTCTCAGTGAGAGACAGAACGAAGTGTGGAACTATTCCTCTTTAAATCCTTTTCCATTCGTGGTGTGACTGCTGTATGCTCTCTGTAAAATGAAACATGTAAAATGAAACATGTAAAATGAAACATGAATACATACTCATGCAAGTAGACAAAATGTTTAGAAATGAGTCCCAGTATTTTCAGGGAGTTACAAACAATACACTTTAGGATTAAAAATCCTTTATTAAAAACAATGGACCATTTATCTTAAAACCTTTCACGTAATCCAGAGGCCAAGCAATGTTTCACAACTGAGCTTTATAGAACTCTTATTTAATTTTTTAAAATGTTAATATGTTTTAGACATCCAACTTCTGCTGTCATCAGTGGGAAAAAAGCATGGAATTCCCCTAGCTGTTCTTGAAATGTCTATTCTAGGTTTCAGCTGACCTCAGATGAAGTAGCCTGCTGGTTTTAAGGAACTGAAGGGAGAAAGGGAGGAGGTTAGTCATCAGTTTGGAGGGAAATCATCATTAGGCACCATGGGAATAGGGCTTTTAGGAAGATTTGCTCTAGTATGGGATTTACCAGGAAGGTAGTGCAAAGACTGCATGCAGATGACAAGCTCTGGTAGCAGAACAACCAGGGCAGCAAGAATTGCTGCAGTCTGGACAAGCTTCATCACAGAAGCAGCTCAATGCAATGAAGAATGACAGTAATTTACTGAAGAGTCTATATCCTTAATGAGCATAAGATCCCTATAATTTTACTGACAAGGCATTGATGTACTGTTCTCAAGTTTATTGCAGAAACAGCAGGAAGTCTCTTTGAAAGCAAAACAACGTCAACAACAAAAAAAAAACCTGTAGAAGAGTAATGATGGTTTCATGTGTCCAGGCTTCTGAGTCCTTTTCTTCCTGAAGGTGCATTCTGACCCCTGTGACCAAGAATGCCATGCTCTTACTTGAAGTGCCTTAAACACCATGACTTGTTTTTTACCCACCAACAATGCTATTAAACTGTTGCAGAGAAGGTGTTGAATCAAGGGTAGAGTGGCCAAGGAAACAATGCTTCGAGTCTGTTCTGCACTGATGAGATTGCAGTTGGAGTATTCATCCAAGTTTGAATCCTTCAGGGATTAAGAAATAGGGAGGGTAAGTAAAAAGAATTTATGCGAGGTACTTAATATGCATGAGCAGAAGCCTAGAAAGCATGATATATGAGGTTAGACAAGAGAAATTAGAGGGTTTTAATCTAGAAAGGAAAAGAACAGGAAACATAATGATCTTGAAACACCTATAAAATTGCTGTAAGAAAGAATGATCTGCTTTCTGTATCCTTGGTAGCTAATGCAAGGAGTAATAGGTCTTGACTTCAAAGTGGAAGCTTAGGCTTGACATTTGAAAAAGCAAAAGTTGGAAGGCTTGCCTTTAGTGCACTCAGCTTTGAGATAAGGGCCTCTCAGAAATATAGCTAACATTGCCTTGGGGCAGGAGGCTGGAGACAGGAATCTCTTCAGATTCCTTCCAGCCTTCCAAGCAGCTGGTTGTAAAGGGAGAAATAGTGGCTCTCTGTCTCTGATGGCTGTTTTATGGACACAGGAGGAGCATTCCCACCATGGAAAGAAATTTATATGAAGCTGATCATGCATAAAACATTTGTTTGGTCCTGGGAAACATGCTGAATAACTGCAATCCCTGTATGGACCTAGGGTATTTTTGACACCAGCAAAGGCCATAACACCTTAATGATACCTGGCATGTACTATGGGAAGGTAAAGTAATATAAAGGAAAGCCTCTTATTGGGAATGATGTTGGGTCTTTCTCAGCAGTAAGATTTGTAAGGGGTTGTAAATGCCAAAACTCGGCCCTTTCCACAATGACTCTGAGGGCTGCAGCCATCTGGCCTTGGAGAAGCTGAAGACATAAATGCAAAGTGCATGCTAAGAGGAACAACTGGCTCTGATGAAGAAGAAGCAGGAGATAAAATCTCAGCAGGAACCAGTGGGCACAGGTGTTTCCAAGGTCCAGAGCAAACCAGTGTGGGAAGATTCCGAGTTTCATGTGTTTTACTCTCCCAGTACACCTCACACTGTGTCCACAAACATTTACCTTTTGTTGCCTGAGCTGGAGCAACTCATTTCCTAACCAAGTAAAAATGTTGTTTAGATAGTTTTGTCTGCATCTAGAGAACCCTAAAATAGGCATGAATCAACATAAGGGAATGTTTCAGCTCAGCCCCTTGCAGCAGTCCCTGGATGTTTCATTTAAATAGCAGGAAACACAGTGCCCACCCTGGAGCTGCACAAATCTGAGGAGACAGCAAATATTCACATTTCCATCTGTCAGCAGCAAGCACAGCCTCAGAGCAGTAAATCTGCCAACTTAGGTTAGCAATTAGCAATAAAAATCCAATTATTAAATAGCAGCTAAAGTCTTTGGCTGAAGAGTTTCAGAGCATGGAGCAAGAATTGGCATTTGCTGGTCACCCATTTGGTTCCACAGGAGGTTCATCTGTTCATTTAAAGTGACTGGGTCTCCTTACAGCAAGATGAAGACAAGCTTTCACATCTTCCTTGTAAACAGACTTCACAGAGTTCTGATTTTTGTGGGAGATGGAGCACAGGTTAAAAGTTGTCTGGGTAAATCTGTGCCAAAACTGCCAAGCAGGAGGGAGCATGTCCCTGAAGCAAGAAGATGTAGGTACAGACGGGTACTCCTTAGAGGGCACAAGCTCTGCAAGAAGAGCTTGCACCCTGCTCCCCTCACTGTTGCTGATCAGGAGTTTGTCCAGCTTCCTTCTAGACAGAAGGATTTGGTCATGTCCTGGTGCTCACTGACCTTATCACCCTCCAGAGACCCCTGAAAGGAGTTTGTAGCCAGGTGGGAGCCAGTCTCTTCCCCCAGGCAAACAGTGATAGGACAAGAGGACACAGTCTTAAGCTGCACCAGAGGATGTTTATGTTGGGTATTAGGAAAATGCTCTTCACAGAAAGCGTGATTGGATATTGGAATGGGCTGCCCCATTCCAATATCATGGAGTCACCATCCCTGGAGGTGTTTAAGAAAGGACTGGATGTGGCACTCAGTGCTGTGGTTTAGTTGACAAGGTGGTTCATGGGCTGAACTCAATGATCTCAGAGGTCTTTTCCAGCCTAATTGCTTCTGTGATTCTCTGAGGTACACTCATGCCTCCATCCTCCCTGCCCCTTGACAGGACAATGGAGATGGGACTAGCCTTTTCCTTTCAAAGGTGTTTAGATTTCAGTCTTAGAGTCTGGATGGAGAAATTGCAAGGAGAAGAAATTGATCTCTAACTACCTTGATTATAAAGTAGGGCTGATAAGGTACAGGAACTGTTATGCACAGAAATATTCATGAAAAAACACTATTTGACTATTTTATTAATAGTCAAAAGAACATCAACAAAAACAGTAAAAATTTCTAATAGATAATACTTGACATGTCCAAAATCTCACTGCTAGTAGGAAATAAATATGGTTGTGTTGCCAGTAAAATCTGACATGAATTGGCTCTTATTCCTGTGTAATTAAACATTTTTCATCAGTGACATGGGAGAAAAAATCTTAACAATTACTGAAGTCTTGAGCTTACATAAAGACTGGAAATAGTGGGTAAAAAATGAAGAGGTGTCTTGCACAAAGGCCAGTCTGGGTCTTCTGGTCACATCAAACAATACATAGAAAAAAACCCAATTCCTACTGAAACCATAGGGCATTCAGACCTCGAAAGGCAAGCCCTCTTTGCAAGTTTCCAGTGGCCAAAGTATGTACCATGAACCTTGATGTGTGAGCAGGAGAATGGTGAGAATGAGTGGGGAAGGCATACTGCCTCCATCATTCCACTGGTGTAGCCACTTCTAAAGGAACATCTACTTTATTTGTCTGGGAATGATTAGAGAGAAAGCTGATCATGTAAGATCATACAAGAATGATTAAAGCACTGGAAAATAGACCTCAGTGTGAGACAAGAAGAGTTCAATCTATTTAGCTTAACAAAGGAGCCACAGCATGACAAAACTTTGATCTCAGACTCCTTCATCTCCCAGACAAAGATATAACAAGATCTGGAGCAGGATGGCAGCAAACCCAGATTATAAATAAGATGTAATTTTTATAAAATCGTTGCAATTTTAAGGTAGTAATAAAATTATTTCTAGATAAAAGGCTTTAATTCAAGCAAGAAAATGTTTGTCAAAACCTCTTAATTCATGGTGTATGTGAAGTCAGATTCATTAACCGAAGTGATCCCTCAACCCAGATAATCTATGGGTTACTAAGAAAATTTCCCATGACTACTATTTTATTATTTCATTATTTGTTACAAGCATGTCAAGAGTCTCCTGATAAAATCCACATTTCTTTGTAGTCAATACTATGCACCTATGTTTCAGAGAGAAATTCTCTACCCCAAACATATTCTAAAAGAAATTATTTTATGCCCTATTTTGCAGATGAGGTAATTTGACCAAAATCAGACAGGAAGCTTGTGACAGAAAATAGATTTGAATCTGTGTAGTCCTTAGTGCTACCTTAAGCAAAATGTCATCCACACCTCACTGGGACATCTGCCAGTGTTATGTGCTTACAGAGTGAGTGGCCTTCCTAAAGTCTCTGCAGTGCCTACGTGCTGGTGGCTCTCCCTTTGTGCCACAGAATGGCGATAGGGGAGTGCAGAAGGAAAGGGAATGTTCACATAGTTCATAGGGAAGGCACCTTGACTCCTGCTGATGGGGCAATACTGATGGGATTTCTGGATCATTTTTCCTTCTTTTTATTAGAGCCTGCAGAGGATAATAAAGTCAGACTCGCACAATGTGAATTAGCTATTAACCTGTCAGTGCCAGAAACAGAGTGCAGTGCATGGGAAGTGCAGGACTGCCCTCCTGACGTGCACAGAGCTGAGGATACTTCAAGATTTGTGCTGCTCTGAAAGCATTTGAAATGCAGCCCAGCAGCTATATCTCAGCCCACTATAGCCACAACCACACTCGCTCGTGGGAAGCCACTGCCTCTGATGGGTTGTGTCCTGGCTTTGGATTGCACTGCAGGTTGCCTGTGGTGCTAGTCCTACTGTCTCCCCCAGCTCTCCCTGTGTGCTGTTCTTCCCCCAACTTAGAGAAGGGAAGGAGATGATTCTCCTCTGCTTTTGTTTTAATTTTCTTTTTTTTCATCCTGCATTTTCAGACTGCATTTCTAATGAAGCTCAGCATTTTGAGAGGAGTGTTTCTGAGTGGGGGTGGAAACAAAAAATCCAGGAGTTCCATTTGGAAGATGGAAGCTCATTGTCAGAGAACTCTTGTATTGGAAGATATGTACATCATCTGGGGACTTTAAGCTGCAGTAAAGAAGCACCCAGATTCAGTGGCTATTCCTTTGGTGGAGATATCCCTATGCTTCTTGGCTATGTGTCATCCAGAGTGGGGAAGAGAAGCCTTTTCCTGTCCAGTGCCTCCAAACACACACATGAACTCACGTGGCCAGACACTGCCTTTCCCTTCGTCCTGAAGAGTCAGCTGCTGCTTTCAGGTGTTTATGCAACACTGTGATTGCTAACTAATGCAATGGAAATTCTGAGCAGCAATTAAATAGCAATTAGTAAGCTGAATGCTTTATTGTGGTCATAATTCCTTTCCATTTTTCTCAGTGACAGCAAGAAAGTCTTGGCCAAAAGCCAAGTGATTGCTCAGAAGGATGATTCTGCACTTCCACAGCACCCAGAGAGTTAAATTTCCTGAAGAAATCCAAAAGCCAGCAATGAAGACGTAACTCTGTGAGATGCATGGCAGGAATGACTACTGTAATAATGCTACAAAGCGACAAACATTTTGGAAACAGTTCTTTGGCAAAGGAGCTGCAGTCCTTCCATCTCATAGCTATGTTAAGGGCTTTTTCTTGCCTTCTGTGATACTGCTTTTATATTGTTTCATATTTTGAACACTTCTAATGAACTTGAAAAATTATGACCCTCCTTTTCTTATCTCATTAGGATAAGGAAGAGATGAAAGCTGTCAAGATCCAAAGCCCCTTGTCCATTTGGTCCTGTTGATCTCCCCAGTATGTCCTGTTATGAAGAAGGTGTATCTCACGCTGCTCAGCTGTAACTAAGCTGACTAAATGAAAACAAGCAAGCTAAGGGTAGTTGGGTGTGGTGCCAACCTTTGCTCTTGTGCTTTTGTTTGCAGTTGGCAGAGTCCAGGCTCAACTTATTTATTTTGTTCCCTGAAATCCGTATCTCTATATTTAATTGTTGTCAAAAGGAAATGGGCATGTCTTGTGGCTTCTGATTGAGTTAGGAAAAGGTAGTGGTCACCTTATATTAAATCTAATTTTTTTGTCGCAGGACTGTAGTGCTATGCAGCTCATTATCACTGGAGTTTTAAAACACTTGTTAAAAACTTCAACAGAAGTATAGCTATAAATAAAAGACTTCTTCAATCATATCTCAGCATCAATCAGATTAATCCTTAAACTACTACTACTTTTTCAAATAGATGCAGTAAAATAATGCACCCATCTATGAGGTATTATTTTCATAAACTTTCCCAGATCTGGGAGATTTGTCAGGGGATGCATGACCAGATGCTACTTTTGTATCTAACCTATAGCTCCTTTGAACAGCTCAACTAAACTTCAACTAATTAAATGCAATTGGAGTATACAGTCATGCTTCTATACAGACTGTGGCATTTTAAGGCTATGAGATAAACCCATTTAGAAACACTGCCTGTGGACAATACATACCCTTAGTATATTGAAAAGGCTAATTGCTAGGTTTCTCAAAAACATTTCTCTATTTTTCTTTGTCCTGTTGATCGCATTGCCTCCTCCATTTTCATATCTGAGGGCATGATAAAGGAATTGGTGTATCTGCAGAACCACAGTTGGTAAGTCTTCATTAAAGGTAAGGTCTTCCTGGTGACTTCTTAATCTGGACAATAAGCAGAGAATGAGATGAAATGTATTTTGGGCAGGTACTCCACTCTTACTGTTAAATGCAGAGAAGGATAATAAAGAACATGCACAGCAGCACTGCATATGCCAGAAGTATGGTAAAATCAGAAGAGCTTTGAATTTAGGAAGCAGCAATGTTTTGCAAGAAAATGGTCACCATTAACTCTTAGTAGTATTTACAAAACTCTATAAAAAAACCACAAATTCAGAGGTAGATTAGATAATTTAACATTGCATTCCTAGAGAGTTGGGTGAGTCTAAATCTTTATTCAATCTTATAATGAATAGGTAAATATTTGGGACTTGCTGACATGACAGAGTCACTTCAGAGTGCAAGCAGAAGAGTTTTGCCTATGTGTATATGTGTCAGTGACAACAAAAGCCTCAACAGTGACTGAAAAGCAGCTGCAATTCACTTTGAAATACATGGCAGTCAGAGAGGATTTACACCTAAAACATTTCATCAAAGCCCTGAGTTACATCTCTTTCTACATCTGTAGAAAGCCCTTTGTTTCTTCTGAGAAGTCATAATAAACTCTATAGTACCTGAATACTTTGGCACAGGTGACATTACAAAATTATATTGTTTTCAGCATAGCCAGATCTTCTGGGACGTCTTATGTCTGAAAAGCAGACTCTAGAATATTGTTGTCCTCTCGCTGGACTTTATAACTGTTATTCTGTTGTATTAAAGTCTTATCTCTGAGTTTTCCTTTACTTATACAGAGATCAGAAGAACGAGCAAGATACTTTTAGCTTCCATAATTTTTAAGAGATCGCCACCAAGTGGTAAAAGGGAATTAATGCCATTTTCCAGCTTCCGTAGGCAGCAGGTGTATGGCACTGCTTAGAAATGACGGTGCGGATGAAAATATCGCCATAATAACACATGCAAAGTAAATATTAAGGATCATGCAATCAAAGGTAGTTCTTATTTTAGAGCGAATTAATCAAGGAGGTAAACCATTTAAATGTAGATGGCATAGCTTTCACTACCATGCCCTGCTCTAAAAGAAACAGCCCTAAGTAGGTAACTTTTTATTTGAACCACTGACATTGGTTATTACGAAGACAAGAACCACCTGAACTGCACAACTCCGACTTATCACCATTCAGAAAACTCAATAGAAATGATTGCATTAACACATCTACCTTTTTAGCTGGCTGGGTTTCAAGCAGCTAAGTCTCTTAAAAATTAGCATGCTATTATTTAGTCACAAATTTTCTGGCCTAATAAATGTTACTTGTAAACTCTGTGATTGCAGGGTGAACAGGATTATTCATAGGGGGTCCTGGTCAACAAGCTGAACATTGTAGCAGGAGTCCAACAGTATCCCAGGCTGCGGAGTATGAGGAAAGGCTGAGAGAGCTGGGACTGTTCAGCCTGGAGAAGAGAAGCCTCAGCAGGGGTTTCTCATCAATGTGTACAAATATCTGTACAAAGGGTACACGGAAGATGGATCTCTGTTCAGTGTTGTCAAGTGACAAGACATTGGGCATAAATTGAAACACAGGAGGCTCTGTCTGAACATCAGGAAACACTTTTCATTGTCATAGAATGGTTTGGGTTGGAAGGGACCTCTAAATATCACCTGGTGCAGCCATCACTGTGAGGATGACCTGCACTGGCACAGGCTGCTCAGAGAGGTTGTGGAGTCACCATTCTTGGGGGCATTCAAAAGTTATCTGGGCACTAGCTCTGCTTCCATTTATCACACCAAGTTTATCAAAACGTATTCCTTAAAAGTGAACTTCTTGATTCACAGAAGGAAACTGTCGACTTGAAAGTGCTGAAAGAAGGGAGAACAGGAACTTCATGTGCTACATCTCTGTAGAGGTCAATGTGTTTAGTCCACTAAATATAACTTTGCAGTTACTTTATCTATTCTTATTTGCTTGCCATTTCAAAAGTATTTTCTGTATTCCATAACAGAAGTCAGAAAAACACACAAAATAATTACCATCATTGATCCTTCTACAAAAGCAAGACATTTTTACATCACTTCGAGATACCTTAATTCTTGGGGTCACAACTAGCAATTTTTTAAAGTGAAGTAATCTCTAAATAGTATTTTCAGACTACCTTCATTCTGTGTTCCACAGTATTGTTGGAGGACTCTGCAATAATAAGGCCTTCTGTGGTCCAACATTATTTGCCATTTATAAAAGCCACCCAGCTATTCATAAAAAACCCATAGTCTTCAGAAAATTTGTATTTAGGTACAGCTACAGAATCTACAATCACAACCACAGTTCCTGGTCCATGGAGTTCCCCTCTCATGTTCCTGAACTTCATGAGAAACCATTTAATCCAGAACTTCTGCAGGCTGTGTTCTGCCACCTAACAAAAGCAAGGGCATTTAGGATCCTGTCCTTTGAGAAGTTCAGTGCTTACATAATCATTAATCCTCTCCTGCATATCCCAGTTTTTTTAAATGGCACTTACAATGTGGGGGACAAGTCTCTAGTTCCACGTGATTTATTAAATAGAAAAAAAAATTTAAAAACTGGCTTCTTTCTGGGCTCTTAAACAAAGCAAGTCTTCTGTGTTTCCAGTGATCCATGAACCATCATGAAATGTTCGTGTTGGTGATTCATTGCACTGTGACCAAACATATCACCAAATGCAACCAGCTCCAAAGACAAAAATACACACACATATACAAGACAACTTTTCCCTTATTCTCTGGAATAAAGAGCCTCCTGCCAACTGTATTATACTCTGTTTTGAGCCAGTGATCCAATACAAACAACCTTGTCTTGGGAACCTTGGCTTGTGTTCCATCAAACCACTGATACTGCTAACAGGCTCCCTGTTGAGCAGCAAGGACCAAGTGCCTCTCAGGAACAGACCCAAAAGAAATTTGACATAAAGATTACTGATTTAAAAAATAACTTTATCTTTCAAGACCAACTGCATGCTTAAGTCAAACTTACAGCAGTGACATTGAAAGTCAAACCTGAAAAGGAGGTTCAGCTCCAGTCACCCCCTGGATATCGGAGACTGTGCTCAGGATGTGGCCACCATGCCACAGTCACACTGTTACAATTCATGTCCTGAAAATACTGTGGCAAAACTCAAATACCTGATGCTTTATCATGCATGTAGTTATGCAAACATTACTCAGGGTTGGAATATGTTCATAAGACCATGCATCTAGGTATGTCTTTGTTTAAAACCTGGGAGGAATGCCAGGCCTATATTTTCCTGCTTCCTGTTGATTAAAGGAACAGGGCGCAGCTGAAATTTGTTGTGCAGTGAGCAACATGGAGTCCTAAAGAGTGTGGGAAATGAAGGCTCCATCATGCACAGGAGCCCCATCCTCCCTTTGTGCTTACAAATCAGTGAGAATTATATTGGATTATGACAACAGCCTTGGTCAGGACATGAATACTGGTTGGAAATAAATTCTAAATTCAAGGGACCAGGTCCTAGCAGGATGATGGTTAGCATGTTAATTATATTTGGTTTTAAGCTGATACAGCTTAAACAGTGCAAATACTAGAGGTTAACTGGGCAACAGTCAGGAATAAAGATGCAAAGCACCTCAATATCAGTGTGTTATCTGTCCTCTACTTACATAGTTGTTGCTGGATTAAAATAACTGATTTATGCACCTTGTAATAATTACATCTTTAAATTGATCACGCAATTGCAGTCCCTTGATTAGTGTAAAGCTTTACTTGGTGAAGGTACATTCAAAGTTAATGTCCCAGTCTACTGTGTGGACAGCTTTTACATGAAAGGTGCTGATCTCGGCTGCCTGGGATGTGGTGGTGTCTAATCATATTTACTAGGCCATTTTCTCAGTCATATCAAGGTCTCACATGCAATTTCTTTTTTGCAATGGAAGCCTGTGTGCAGGCTGCTGCCTTGACTGATACATTGAGGAATGAACCTCAGACCTCGGGGGAAACAAACCTCAGGGATCTATGTGCTGCTACCGTTTGAGCTGAAGAGCACTGACATGGTAGCTGTGAGCTGTAAAACGCCTCTGTGCATCAGCACAGATGGGATCTGTATCACATACCACCAGGGGTTTGCACTTCAGTTCAGCCGACTCTGGCTACCTCAAGCAGATGAAATTTGGCTGTGGGGCTGAACAATGAACTGCTGTGTTTCAACTCCTACTGGTTTAATGAATAAATAGTTATGAACACCACTATCAAAATGGTCTCTTAGTCTCTTTGCCTTTATTCTCATTCCTACAGTGATGGCAATAGGAGCAGTGTCAGTTTGTGACTTGTAACCTCTGTGATGTGACAAGGTTATTAATCCTTTTGTCAGCTTAAGCCATGTTGAGAGACTGAAGCAGAAAACGAGGATCAGCTTTCTTTAGCAGCACCCTCCTGTGTTTGGGTGCATGTATACCCTGCTACAGCAGTGACAATTCTATTTATGTCAAACCAAACCCTTTTCCTTTTTACATATTCATATACATTAATGAAAATTTAGCATACTTTTGTAGATTTTATTTCTCTGTTGCAATGAAAATAGTCACCATTTTGGCAACTATCTCAAAGTACAGGGGACTGCTCATGGGTCTAAGGCAAAGTTTGGTTATTTGCTGTGTGACTCCCTTGATTATAATGTGTTTATACAATTTCAGTAATGTTGAAGTAAAGAGATACTGAAATAGGCCAACTGTCTTCTCTTCACAGACCCAATACTGCAATGAACAATCTGTTAAAGACATAAAAAACTCTTACAGAAAGTAATAACCTGACTGCACACATTCAGGACAGATTTTGTAGGTGTCCCATGATTGCCCTAAACTCTTTTGAACATGTGGCAGCCTCCTGGTGGCTTGGCAGGAGGATTCTACTCCACTCAGTTCCACCAGTATTTGACAGGTGGTCTTGTTCTTCATTTTGGAGGAGGCTACTAAATATCTGCTGCATTTCATTACATAATTGATAAAGGAAGAATGCTTCTGGAATTATTAGCTCCAGGGAAGACCCTGAGATGCAAACAGTTGATCCACATTTGGCCTATATTTAGCTCATTTTTGGAAAGAGGGTTGAGTTTGGACATTATTGAGTTTTGAATGTTGGGATTGCTTTAGTTCCACTTTTGTGTGTTAGTTGGCCTGAAAATGTAGATGAGACAAGGTTTATTCAAAAGCAGTTCTGTTAACTTGTTTCAGACCTGATATGTTTCATGACATGAGAACTGAGCATTCTCAAATGAGTTTTTCCCACAGGCCCACCCTGCCCTGGTTGCTCCCCAAGGCAGACCTCACTCCAGCTCCTGCTCCCCAGGGTGCAGCTGCTAAGCCACAATTGCCTGCTCCTAAATTGATTTCAAATCCTCTTTATCCCAAGAACCAAATTTATTCCCAGCTTTGCTCAGCCACAGAGCTCAAGCTGACACAAGATTTATGACTAGCCTTACTTTATTAAGGCAGGATAACAAACAGAAATGGTTTACTGTCACTTGAGCAGTGGTCAGTCGTCCAGCTCCCGGAATCCCATAACCCTCAAGCTGCAAATGTCTTCTGTATACATTTATTCAGTTTCTTGTATCTTGCAGTATATTGTTGGGTGCTCTCTTTTACCATTGCCTTTCTAAAGGGTTACATAGTTTCCCCAAGCCCTAAGGAAGCACACAAACTCCAAGACTCAGCAATGACAGGTACTCAGGTCAGACTGTCTCTTCTAAGGCTGTAGATGGGCTTGTCCTGGTCCCTGGACGGACTACAGACATTCTGCTTATTTGTCTGGTATTTGAGCCCTTAGCAGTTACACTCTTTACTTCAGTTGCTCAGTTGTAATAATTAGACTTGCAGCTTTCCAGGCCCCTGTTGCATTGCATTAACCTCTGCCTGGCTGCAGCTTCAGCATTTGCAACACAAATGCACCAGACAAGGGGCCTGCAGCCCTGGCAGTGCCTGCCAGAGTTGCCCCATAACCAAAGTAAGACTGGGCCAAGGTCACCCCCAAGAAGCAGCTGCAGACCCCAGTCCTGCATCTGTCATTCCCTTGGGTGCACTTCTCTCTTCATCCATCACTTTTGATCAGGCCTGTGGAGTCATGTGCATCAGCAGTCAGGTGAGTGATCTGTTATACAGCAGCCATTTGTTTAGAAAGGGATTCTCTGCCTTTGTGTACAGACTTGTTTGCATCCAATTCTTGTTCTTGCTCTCCTTTGTGCTGGAAACCTTCCTCTAACCAGCCTGTAGTGTTTAGTGCAGGCTTCCACGTAAGAGCAAAGTATGATAAGGTATCTGCAGCAACAGCCAATTAAAGTGAAGTAAAAAAAGGAAAGATTTTCAAGGTTAAATATGTAGACCAAGGAGATTTAATTACTCACAGGGTAGGGGGATTGAGAGCCCAAATAGCCAAATCAGCACAGCTGGAATAATGACACCCAGCAGCCTCCTAGGAAAGTACAGAGGAGAGATAAGTCTGTCATGAAAGAGGCTTAAGATAACTCACATTATATCACATTTGCTGTGGGCTAAGCCTGAACACAGGACAGTTGTCATGGCTTAGCTGATGTGCAGTAACTTCTTAAGCTCTCATACCTCAGTCACATGTGTGAGCCCTAAGATTGCAGAAATACACACTAGATCAGATTGGCAGAGTTCCATAAAAACACACATAACTTAGAAACACAGGAAAAGAAAACAGAAATAGGTTCAGGAAGAGAGACAAAACCACTTCCTTCAAGATTTTTTTTTTGTAGACTCAGTTCAAATTCCTGCAACACCTTAACCCTGCACCAGTGTGACATATAAGAAAGGTACCACTACAAGTCAATGATGTTGTTCTTAACATAATGTAAAACTAAACATAAATTTCAGTTTTGTGCTGAACTTACTGGGTGAAAAGCAGAATAAGAAAATGGGTGTTTTGGTGAGAATGAAAAAACAAATCTATGCTTTGGGAACCAAGAACAACATCCAGGTTTAGTGACAGAGTCATGGAAACAGCACCTTTTCTCAGTCTGTCTCACAGGGCTTGTTCATAGAGGTCAAATGTCATTTAGATCAGAAAGCAAAGAATGGTGCACCTCAAGGCTCTTGTGTGTGTCTTCAAGGGCCAGCTCTGATGACCAGAGTTAAACAAAGTGGATAGTTTCAAGAGCAGAAGTTCAAACACTCCTTAAATCAATGAACAAAACACTCTCGTACAACATCAGACCTAAATTTAATTCCTTTCTTCAAATCAGACAAGAAAGGGATCTAAACATCACCTTCCTGTAACCTAAGTGAGAGCTGTATGTAGATTCAGGTCAACTACAAGCAGCAGAGACAACAAGAGCTGTACTATAGGCAGTAGACATCCATAGTCCTGCTTCTCATTTTGCCAAGCCTGGAGCCTGAAAACCTAATCAGGGCTGTTGGTTAGGGCAGGGAATGAGCCATTTCAGAGTAAGCAGCTGTTATCCCCACCCCTTCCTCCTGCAGCAACAAGTCTGGTGCTCCTGAACTGTCCTTCCCACTTTCTCCATAGTCCTATCCTTCCCCTCCCTCCCTTCCTCCCTTCCTGTAGTAGAATGAATCTAGGCTTTAACTGCAGACAGGAAAATTCTTTTTTTCTGATGCTGCTGAGATGCCTTAAGCGGAATATGGTGTAAGCATAACAGTTTTGCCTAATAAATCTCATTTTATTCCGAACTATATATACAAAAGCTCACAAGGAAAGGTACCATCTGCAAAAAAAGAAAACTTTTGTTTAATTGTCAGGACATTTACAAATTATAAAATAAAAAAAGTAATGTTTTATAGTCCAATCCAAAAGATTTTTCAGTCTTTTCTTCAAAAGACAAACTAAAAGCTGGAAAATCTTAGATGTGAAATAAAGGAGCAATCTTTTGTAAATCAGAATGAAAGAAACATAGATGATCTCAAAGATGAGTAGAGAAAAAAGATCCATGAAAGAGATCACTAAGTACATTAAAAGCAGTAGGTGATGTAGAAGCCACTTGGTGTGAAACCTCTGATTTCAGCAAATTCTGCATCAAAATCCCTCCCTTTTTATTGAGCCCTCCAAAAACTGCCCCCCAGCTGGAGAAAAGGGTGGTATGCAATACACTGGAGAGTCCTAGAAGGCAAAGAAAAGGCAGAAATTAGCTCTTAAGACAAAGTGGTTGCCTGCTGGGTAAAAAGAAAATGGCATAACTGAGGAAGACATGGTGACCTTGTTGCCTGGAAACATTTAAAATGGGCTTTGTTAGTGACTTACCAGTTGGCTGGGATAGACTTGGCAGTGCAGTAGAAGCCAGAGGTGTTGGCTGATTGCAAACAACAGTGCTGGCAGCTCATTTTCTGTGGGGTCATTCTGCCCTTTGTGTTGTGACTAATTTGGCTGGTGAAACGTTCTGTACCATGTTTCCTGCTCCAGAGCACCTGTGGTGTTTAGCACCTGCCCTGCTGCAGAGTTTTCTAGAGGGGAAGGGAACTAAGGGCTACCTGAGCAGCTTTAAGGGAAAGTTTTCCCATTCCACAGCCCTCTCGTGCTGAACAGCAGAATAATCAGCCTGATTAGTGCTGAGCTGTTCCTCTGCACACTGTCTTTGCTAACCTTGGAAATTCAATTAGAAATTATTTCATCTGGGCTGGTTCTGTTTATTCATTTACCTTTTGAGCTGAAGTATATGCTATGCTTATGAGATGAGTTGTTTGGGCAGTTCTGGATACTGCAACATTTTCTAAGGAAACAAATATTCCTATATTCTTTTACTGTTGTGCTGTCAAGGATCCTCAGACAGTTTTCTCTGATCCCACCACAGGCATCATATTCCAGCCTCAGAATAAAAATGTGATCTCTGCCTTGGTACATTTCATCTCCCAGTATTTTCGAAGAATGGGTTCAGCTTTGACACATTTTACCTCATGTTCAGGTAAATTCTGTTTACTTATGAGAGTTTATCTGAGGATAAACATAGTGACTTGATAAATATATGATTAAAACCAAATGACAAAGCACAATGATAGCACTAAATAAAAGGAAGTTTGATGGCAAGTTTCTGGTAGAGAAAGCAGAAAAAAATCTTGCCCCAAATTCTCTTCATGGGTTTTCCACTTGTGGGACTTCTGCCTTTATATAAATTACATCTCCTCTACAAAAGATTACTAATCTTGTTTTTCCTAGGGAGAAGTGAAACTTGTGGTGTTACTGGTGTTGCCTTCTGCTGAGGAGCACCAATGCTTGTGGTTATTTGGGCTAGGTTACCACAGGTGGAGAAATCAGAGAATGAGAGCTGGGTTGTATTTTAGTGTTTTGTCACCTCAAACCAGATGGTAGCAAATCTTGCAACAGCAGTTTTCACATGTCAGAGAAGGTGAGGCATCTTTGTCAGCATCAATAAGAACTGTAGTGGGTCTCTCTCAAACTCACACAAACTTGAGGGAATCCTCCTTTTCCCTTCCATCCTTTAACATCATTTGCTTCACAAGCTAGACAAAACCCACAATTTTATTTTCATCTCAGTATCTTGAACAGATGAATTGGCAATTAAGCCTTTTCTATGCCCTACAGGAGAAGTGGATGCAAACAAGAAGACGAAAAAGAGTGGTTTTGACACACCATGCCTTTTGTAACTTGCAGGACAGTAACTGCAGGCTATTGAACTATTTCTCTGGAGAGTTTTTTTCTCAGATACTTTTACATCTGGCTTTTAATGTAGAATTCATTAGCACTTTTAGTCCATAATAATGGAAAGTGCATTGAGATCCTGAAACAAAAACAGTTGTTATTACAAAGTATTAAACATTGAGTAAAAGAAGCAGCTCCTCAGTGGCACGTAACAGTTACAGCTTTTATCCCACAAATCACTTAAAGCCACTTATAACTACTATTATTAGGCATAAAAGCCCACTTGGGTTTTATGAATGCTGGAGAACTGAGACAAAAAGATTGCTTCAAAGAGAACAGTGTCTTGAGCATCGTAATTTTTGGGCCCCTGTTCAAACATGGTCATAAGAAAAATGGAGATTATACTAGTCCAAATGTGTAGGAAAAAAAAGTCTGAAGATTTAAATACAATGTATCTACAAAGATTTTATTGTAATTAGAACATAGCAGAGTAACAGCAGCAACCTGCAGTGATATCATCAAATCAAGGCTGTTTCTATGGGAACACCACCAACTCCCAGAAATTATCGTGTCAGTTTGCCATAAATAGAAAAAAAAAA
>JANPWX010000172.1:3812399-3842935 GCA_024734555.1 Trochalopteron elliotii
CCGGGCAGCGAGGGCACGGGGCCCCTGGGATGTGGGTGCTCCCGGCGGCGGAGAAGGAAGCGTGGCTGAGGTCAGGCACGGGCTGTGCGCGGTGCTGCTCCGCTGTTTTGTCAAGCACAGGAACAGGGGTTGTTTTCCGGCGGCGGTGCATGACAAGAAGTTTGGTTTGGTTTTTTTTTTCCCTAGTTCTCGTCCTTGAAGTAGGTGTGCTGGAATAGGTCAGCCGAGAAAACGGGGCTGAGCGATTGTGAAAAGTACCGTGTCCATATTACTTATGTGCATACTGGAGAGGGAATGCTGGAGAAATGCTGGAAAGAAGTTCTTAAAGGTTTAATAATACTTAACATGGATAAAACTGGGACTAAATCTAGTGACTTTCGCATCAGCCTGAGTGTGCTAATACAGGGCGACAGGGGATGTCTTGGTAAAGGGTGGCATGCAGATTTTTTATTTCTCTTTGGATGTGCTCGTAAATTTGCAAAGGCATGAGATAATGGGTTATGTGACAGCCTGCATCTCTGGGATTGTGGAGGGGGGCTGGGCTTGTGTCCCTCAAGAAATTCAGGAGTTTGAGAATAGGGAGGACACATGAGACCAGCGTGCCTTAGGTCCTGAAAGTGGAATATTACCAAGCAAGATTTCTGAAAGATAGCAAAATAAGCCTGATTTAGGAGAGGAAACACTGATATAAGATAAAGTTTGATTACTTCCACACAGAACAGTCATGGGGCAGTCTGGATTTATGGGCTAAAGTCTGCAAGTGCTCCTGCTGATTCAGACAGTGACATATTGCTGAAATTACGATAGCAGTGATACCTGTTACTGTGCACGCTGCATGAATCAAGTCCTTGAACTGCTTCCTGATACAATCAGTGTTTTCAGTTTTTCCATCTGTATATGCAGTACAAGTTCCTGTTAATTTCACAACATGTTGTTTGTATAATCAGCGTCAACATCTTCGGTTCGCGTGCTTTGTACTGCAGGACAAGCCATAGGGCAGATGATCCAGGAAATTAATGCAACTTTACTGCGTGATGGCAGTCGGCGCTGGGACACTTGTTAGGCACTTGTGTGCGTGGGGATGGTTCCCGTTCACTGCGTGAACCTGTGACCCAAAACAGTGTCCCGGCTGGAATGCGCAGGCGGTGCAGACGCTGCTGCCACCCACGGCTCGTACGGGACATTGCCCTGTGTGCGGTGGAAAGGTTGAGCCTGCTTTGCTGTCAGGTACCGGCTTCCATGTGCAAGATAACATATCAGGAGCTCAGTGTGGGACCCTTAAAGCAGATTTCGTAAGTGTGGTTTTGGTTTTTTTTAATTGATAGACTGCTTTGGCTGTTTTGCTGTAGATGGTGATGACAAAATCTGGGTTAGACTCATAACCAGAAAGAATGCTGTGGGAGTTGATGCTTTTCCTGTAGGAGATGCAGGTTAGGGAATGGGGGCTTGCAATTTAAGTATGAAACTTCTTTTATTTGTCTTTTTTTAATAAAGGATATATATTCTCTAAAGACAGGGGTATATAAATAGTTTGACCAGCTTTGCATACAGACTTTGGTTGCTTAGGGGCAGATGCAATGTTTAATTCATTAGCTGCAGTGCTCAAGTTATTGCTGGTTTGGATCTATGCCTGAAAATGATTGAGATACACTTGAAATTCAGGTTCTGTGATTGTACTTCACTGGAAAGGGCAACATATGACTGTATTTATCAAATCATGTCGTATAATACAAAGCAACTTCCTCTTTTTTTTCTCTCACTCCTTCCACACCTACAAGAGGAAATATAAATAAAGATCCTATAGCATCTCAATTTCTGTTACTGCAGTAGGAGAATGTACAGTCAATGTTTGGAGTCTGTACGTAATGACTAATAAATCTGAACTTGCAGAAAGTATTTAGTTGGTTTCTAACAGTAAATCAAAACATAGCACTGCCACATCTCAGCGATCCATGAAAGTCAGCACTTTTTGTTGAATGTCCTAACAGGATAGAGCCAGATGCTAATAGATGATCTTTATACTTAGTAATTTTATTACTTGATGAGGTCAGTGTTTTGGGAGACTCATTGTCCTCTGAAAAGAAGACCTTGAACAGAAAATAATATCTTAGTCATAACAAATAGAAAAATATTTGCACATTTGAAGGGAGAGATGTTGAGAACTCCAAAGTAGAATAACACATTTTACTATTGTGCATATTAAAAAATATAACTTCTGTTAAGTATTAAAAAGTTTAATATTAATATTTTAAAATCTTTTAGCTCCAAAGAGAAGTAAAACAGTGAAAAGACTGATATCAAATCTCTGTTTATAAGTCATAACTCACCTATAAGAATTTCATTATTTTTTCAGAAGCATTTTCTTTTTTGGAAGCTTTTCTTCTCTGTGCTCTATGACTGGGACAAGTTCTGTTCAGTTATGCAAAGTAGGTGAGACTGGACAGGCTCAGCTCAGCTTTCTTGCCCTGTAAGTTATAGATCCTGTATGTGTGTGAGCATCTGCTGCATTATTATATAGGTATTTTATTCAGTTCATTTAAGTTCTAATAAATGAGATCACAGATGAAAAGTTGAAGCTCTGGGGAAATTATATTAGGCTCTGCTGCACCAGAATAAAGGTTCCTATCTTCTTCAGACTGTAATGAAATTAGTATCCAAATAATCATAATAATCAAGTGAGATATCCAGTAAAGTCTTTCATCTAGAAGTCTTTAGTACTCACATTACACTGAGTTACCACTGGCTGCTATGCAGTTTTGAGATGCAGCTTTCTGGACTGCCTTTAACACTGTTCTTATAGATCTTCCTCAATTAGTCTGTGTTCTTACACAAAGTAGTTACTGTCTTTGGAAGACTGAAGCTTTCTGAAAACGGGCTTATAGTAGCAAAACCTTAATGGTACTTCACAGTTGCTTTTTTATCTGTGGTTGTTCTGCATCAGGGCTGTCTGGTGGCTTTGTAGCCAGGATGAACAGAGATATAAAGAGTGCTATATTTGCAAACAGAAAAAAATGTCCTTGGGGCTTCCAGATTGGAAAGAAAGAATCTGTATTTTTAGACAAAATTGTATTTTTTTTTTTTAATACACACACCTTAATTTGACTTCTGAGTGTTGTGAAGTGCACTCATTCAGTATTACATACATGACAGCTGGAAAGCTGCCTTTTGCTTGCTTTGAAAGAATGTGAAACAGCTAAAGGATTTTCACAAGATGCAAAAAACATGTTTTCATGCCGTGGTAATTGAAACAACAGCTGAAACAGATTTCAGTACCAGAAATATCTCTCTCTCAATAATATCATGCATGGAGAGCCTAATTCTTCTTTGCATTGACCCTGTGTCATCTTTCACTGTTAGAAATAGATATATAATGCTCTGTGGTGTGCATGGTGTCACTCTGCAGCCAGCCCAGGCAGAGCAGAGCAACACAGCAGCTATAGCTAGTGTAGGTGATATAGCTACAGTGTAGGTGCTAAAGTGAAAAGTGGGGGAAAACTGGGCCAAAAGTCCCTACATGGTTAAGTTCACTAAGCATAAGGACAGAAAATTCAGCATGAAAGCGCTTGCTCAGTCTTGACCCTGCTCTTACAAGTGTCTAAGAAAACTAAACAGTGTCTGCTCTGCAGCTTCTGTGTAATGGATAGTCTATATCCTCCATTTACACTGGTGGCAACTGCCGTGCCTGCCTTGATAAATGGAAGTGTTGGCTAGAAATTACAGTGCTTCTGCTTCATTCATAAGAGAGGGATAAAATGAATGAAGTGAATGAATAGGTTTAGAGATAGTAACCCCTTTGTGCTGGTCCCTTTCACGAGCCATACACAGGTCTCTAAATGACTGCTGTACCATTTAACTTTTTCTAGTTACTATATCATGTTTTCCTCTTTTCATTAAAAGTAACAAAAAAAAAAAAGAAAAAAGAGGAGAACAGAATATGGTACTGCATCACAAAGGAGGTCTTGGGGTCTTTTGTTCCTATTTTGTATCCTATTGTTTTAAAGCTATTATATTACTGCTTTCCTAACTGGCATAGTTTTGTGTGAGAAAAAAATAAGTATGCAGCAACACTACTGATGTGTATAAAATAGTCCTGACAGTTTTTTGGCTTTTGTCCAAGTCAGTTACATATTTTTAATATGCTAAAGAAGAAAATAAATAATGCTATATCTGTTCAAAATCTATAGATCTGCTGTGTTAGGTGAGTAGACACATAAAGAAAATCATGAGGCACATAAAAGGCAAGCCAAGCTTACATACCAGGAAAACAGGCTGGGGTTTTAGCAACTCATTTTCAGAGGGAATGTTTGCTTCTCTTGGGGATATGTAAATTACTGCAAAAATATCTGTCAAATTCTGCCTGGGATTTGGACAGAAAGTTGCTTTTATTGGTCAGTTGCGTGAGTGTGAACATCCTAACACATTAGTGATGTTTCTTCTGTTGTTGCAGATTGTGTTTCCTGGAGTATTTTCAGAGTTAAACCCTAAAGGATTGATCTCACTTCTACTGAAAACAAAGGAAAATTTGGCATTAAAAAAAAAGGAGATGGATTAGCCCCTAGATTAGTAAATTGGCAGAGGAGGTGGAGACTACCTCTGAAATGTACTGTGTGAGTGATAGATGTGGGGCCTAACAGGGCATTTAATGCAGAATGAAAGCCTTTTTTAGCTGTGAAATGACTAAGTAGCAAGGAAATTATGCAAAAGCGGATTGTACAAAATATTCTTGGATCAAGTGATCATGAGTTTACATTGACTTAACAGTAGGATAAATGATGCAGTCCCATGTGGGGGTACTTGGGCTTGCTCTGAACAGACTGTACCAAGAGCTGCAAAGGCCTGGAGTGGTTGCAAAATGCATATGCTGTGGTTAGTTTGCTCCTTTCCTCTGCCCAGACCTGCTTGTTTTTCTCCAATACTTCAACCTTTTATCCAGTCCATCGAGTGGGGCTTTGTACATTTGCACTAATACTTAGCAGTTCTAGTCAGGATATACATCCTGATATCCCCTAGAATCACATTTTCTGGGTATTTCCAGGGCTGGATCAGCCTAGCTCTGCATTTGTTCTGTTTTTCTAAGTACTAGTAGCCTGTGCTGAACCTTTAGTATCATCATGCAGAATTACTTACTTTTGTTCCATGTGCAGTGGTTCTTTCCCCAGGGCAGACAACTCTACCTTTTAAATGAAATGCCTCTTCTTGCCTTGCATCAACAGCAGGCAGCAGGTGCAGTGAATGGTGAGCAGGACAAAGAAAGTGGAGGGTGGGAATGGAGAGATTGGTAAACCACTAGGAAAGGGGAGAAATATTCACAAAGTGAAATAAAGAAAGAGGATGGGCCAGATCCAAGCTGGTTAATGTGAAAGCTGAAGTCGAAAGCCAGCATAAAACTTGACACCAGAATGGAAACAAGTGAGTCTTCATCTTTAAGCTGCTTGGTCTGATGGTAGCAGATACTGATTGCTCTGAAAGTTTACTTGGGAGCTATTCACAGAAAACCACTCTTCTCCTTTGTGCCTATGATAGATATAAATGCAGAAAAATTTCTATAGCCATTTAATCCCTAGAATAATTTTCTTTCTTCATCAGGCAGCAAAGTTAGTTGAGTATTTTTGAATCCCTGATGATCATTGCTTATGCCATGTATGCAGGTAAGTATCAGTCACAATTTCCTTGCTAAATATAATGCATTTCCCAAAGAATTACAAATGAAGACCTTTAATAAATCAAAGGGCTGAAACTTCAACTTAATAAACTCATACTGTTTTTTTTCTCAGCACTTTTTTTTATTCAAAATTCAGAACTAGGCCTACAAATCAAAACAAATTTTGTCATGATTTTTTTTGTTGCAATTGCAAATGACTGCAAGTTGCTGTTCATTGTACAAAGTAAAATCACTGTCCTGGGTAAATGAATGTAAGATTGGAGCTAGAGACTTTGTGCACTACCTTTTAAAGCAGCTAACAATTTTCTGTACAAGAAAGCATATTTACACCTTTATGCACATAGGAAGTTTGATATCACCTTTGACACTTAAGGGAGAATAAGAACATATGGCATATTATTTTTTCAGAACAATGAGTTAGTTAAAATAGCAAAAATGCAATGTTATGGTAGCATACCAAGGCTTTCTTAATGACATTGGGGTTTATAGTTATGTACTTGTAAGTAAGGAAGCCTTACCCTGGTGTAAAGAACATCGGAGATTAAGCAATCAATTATGTCACTGAAGCTTCAACAGGATTGACAGAAAAGGACATGAAAGTGATAATAAATGTTCAGAATTTATAGTTTAATTTGTTAGGCAGTCAGCGCTAACATTTTTACCACTGGAATGGAAATTAGGTAATCACAATTTCACTGAAAACCAGGATCAAAGCTTCCCATTCTTTCTTTGAGGTGAGGATTTCCCTGACAACTTATTCCTGCAGATGACCCGATTATTGTGTTTTACATTCCTTGTGAAAGACAATTCTACTTAGCACATACAGTGACCACAGTCCATGCTGGGGCCTCAGACTGTATTGTAGGAAGGCATGGAGCATGTTGAATTGCAAAATTTATTTTTCTTGCATTACCAGTATTCGACTGTTTCTTAAGCTCATAGCTACCAGCCTGACGTGGCATGCATGCAGGTTTCTATAAATTTATCTTTTCAAGATGTAAAGCTGTGAAAATAGGACCTCTGATAAAATGTTATGTGGTTGCAAGTGGAAATTTCAGAATTATTTAAGAACTGGATTTATGAAGTCCTCTAGTCTTCCGATACCCACGTTTGCAAATTCTTTTCACTTGACTGGCATTTTAAAACCAGATTTGAGGTGTCTGTAGCAAATCTAGAAGAGCAAGATGCTGAATACTGTCTTGTTTGCATTTTCCATTTTGATGGTAGCTACTTAATTGGAAAGCAAAACTTTCTTTTGTTAGGGGAAATGGTTAAACAATATTTGGAATTTTTTTGTGGAAACCATTCTATGTACAGCTATACTTTTCAACTAACTCTGTATTATAAGAATGATAGTCAATAAATATATCAATAACTATAAAGGAATAGATCATTAATAATTATGTGAAAACATAAAATTAGCTTCTTAGCAGAGGCTGCAAAACTTGCAAATGTTAACCTGAAGCATCCAATTACCACTACAGAGAGAGATCAAGCACTGCTCATACTGATTGATATTGTTGAGGAGTATAAAAGTAAACAGTTGTCTTCAGAATGTGGCCATGACCTTGAACGTCTACTGAGCTGCACTTTCTTTAGCTTAGGCCAATGATTAACTTTGCTAATGGCTGTATATCAAATTCACCATTGTTTGTGTATCTGGCAGTGAAACGAGCCATGTCTGTCTTTGTGTGGATGATGCAGTATTAATTTCAAGGAAACCCTTTGTATAAATTGTTTCCTTTGAAAAGTTATGTCTTTGTTATAGTCCTAATTACTTCTAATTTACCTCATTTGTCTTTTGACTCTCTAACTTCAGGTTAACACTACTGTAGGCACAACATATTTCTTCTTGGTGTGTGTTGTTCTTTTCTCTTGCTCCTTATTTCAAAGAGTATGATGAATTCTCTTATTCTGCTCCCTTACAATCAGTCTTCTATGACAGATCCCCATGGAGCAGAGGAAGCTACACCCTGAAATAGTCATATGTAGGGATGTGAAGTCATCTGTGCAGCTTTGCCTCTGAAGAGAGGTTTGTCAAGGCATAGCACTGTAATTTCTGGCCGCAGCACCATCGGGAACCCAGCAGAGATCTGCCCACAGCACACATGGAAGCAAGCCGTCTTCAAATTCCTGTGGTCCCTGCTGGGTCAGCCCTGGATAGTTTGTGGCAATTCTGTCAGGCTTCTGACAGAATAAGAGTCATGCTGGGTTTTTTTCAGGCAGAAAGGGGTTGCAGCCCTTAACTGCATTAAGCCTGGTGGAAATAGTCCAAGCTGAGGGGAACTTAGAGTACTTGGCTTAAATTCAGGATACTGCTACATGCTTTGAGACAATCCTACAGACCCTGTAGAAGATAAATGCTGCTTAGAAGTGTTTCATCAAGTATTTGATGGAGAAAGAGCCCTTCATTAAGGTTTGCACATTCCAATGGAATTGAAAAAGTCAGATTCTGCCTTAAGTTGCAGTGATGTAAATGGTGACTGAGAGCAGAAATTTCTCTCAAGCTGTACACAATTCAGGTGTACAACTATTACGAGATGGTGAAAGGCTGGACTTTTCTTAGTCAGCTGTGGGAATATACATGTGAAAGTCTTAATATGTATCTAGCAAGATGGGTATGTGTAAGGGTGTTTGCCTTCCTTCTGTAAATGAAGGTTCTCACCATTGGACACTTCTGCACAGTTCTTAAATGTCTCAAATGCAGAAGAGACTATCAGTTATTTTGGGTATTGGATTATCATTGTGAGGTGAAAAAGAGGATATTCAGAGGGTCTAGCTTGATTCTTTCTTGTTGGGTCCTCTAAACACAAAAAGTCATTCACACTCTAAAAAGAAGAAAAAAAATGTAGCATCCAATGCTTAAATATCAAATGATTTGATTATCTTAAAATTAGAATCTAGACCAGCTCATTCCAAACAGAAGCTTTTTCCAAGTCTTTCCCAGTTGTGTGATAGTGACAGCAGGAAAGTCGATCTGTGTAACATGCATCTACTGTTCTCTGTTTTTAATCTTCCCTCTATTTCCATGTATTGTACTGTCTTTAAAAGATTTGTGGAGATCTCATACCAATGATTTCAGTTGTTGTTCAGTGATGTTTCACAGGAGCAAATGGGCACACAGTTATGCAAATTGTCTACTTTTGAGATCATGAAAGTTGAGCAGATGCTTATTGGTGCTGTTTTTTCACAGGTAATTTTGAAATTGTTTGACTTTTCTGTTGAAATATAAGGACTTAAAACTATAACTCAGAACAGTACAGTTAATCAGGAAATCATATTTGATCATATGACAGTTGATTAAAAGATAAAACCAGTTTGTGGTCTACTTTTTTCCTTCAGTTTTTAATCAAGAAAATAAGACCAATATTATAGATGGGCTCTCCTGCACACCTTTAAAATATCTACCCCAGCCTTTCCTTTGAAGAAAGAAAACCTGTACATCCCCCCACAAAAACTAATTACCTACTTCAGAATGTGCAGCTGCAGCGATTGCAAATCCAGTAGTAATGAATCTGTTATTTTGCAGTCCTTTCTCTAATTTGGTTATAAGTGTCAGATTTTCAATTTCATCTGTGTTGTTTCATGTTAATGATTATAGCACCTAAGTACATTGGTCATTTAAAAAATACCCCTATTTAGAGTTGTTTTAATGCATATTATGCACATTTAAATAATTGTGATTTTTTTTTTCCCCTGTGTCTTTTCCCCTTCTAGATGTACTAAATTGAAGGTACAGCTGTTTCATGCCTTCCCTTTCCTTGATGGGTGAAGGTATTTTAGAATAGTTCTTGCAGGCATACCAATGGTGGTTCTGCTGAATGTCAGTATGGCACAAGGCGTGTGAGCTGCTGTCCAAAATGCACTGTTCCTTCGTGCAGCTCTCTGCTTCCAGCAGGATTTTGTTTTAGCATGAGCCCTGCACTGAGGCTGTGGCAGTGATGCTTCCAGGAGACCTCTGGGAAGCACTTGGATCAGAGTTTATGCATGTCTGGTAGCTGGATAAAGTAAGACCAAAGCTACAGAAAAGCTTAGGCAGAGGTTTTGAGTTTCCCACAGGCAAATCTAGCACAAGATTGAGAGAGCAGCCCGTGAAGAAGAAAGATCTGCACCTCCTCTGTCTTGTCTGACACTTCAAATTAAAGTCTGGGTGAAGATTTTATTTTGGGCCTTCAGAAATCTGGGGCTTGAGTTCTTACATTGATGACCGCAGTCTTGTTCTCAAACTGAGCTGCTATTCAAGCACACGCAGTGGGAACATGCAAAGAACAATCTGTGACACCTGAAATTACCAGGTTCAGAATTATCCTTACCAACAGAACAAAAGAAGACCAATTGTTTTGAGATCAGAGAAGAGTAATAATCTTCTCTGACTGATGAGAGGTTCACTCCATTGTGAGAAGTAAAACAACTCAAAAAGTATAACAAGTCCTTGCAAATGTACTTTTGAATTACATATACAGTGCTTATATTCCACAAAGCTGATGCTCAGCAGTAGGAAAAACTATTTTGCTTGGAACAAGGTAGAGTCATCTGCAGTGGAGTGCAAATGGGATCAAACTAAGAGCAGGAGAAATTAGGCTGCGTGTCAGGCAATCTGAACTAAAAGAGTTATTTGACTGGGAAAGAGCTTCCCAAGGGAAATAATAAAAGCCACATTATTTGGGACACCTAAAATTAGACTTCAGAAAGAACTAAAGAAAAAAATGTACAACATTACTTTGGTAGGGAGGTGGACTAGAAAAGTCAGTGTTTGGGATTTTCTTCTCTTTCTTTTGCAATAAATTCTACAATTGTTGGGCTTGATTCTGTTCTATGATATTTAAGTCAAGGTAAGATTTACATTGCTTCTTGCCTTAGGAAACTGAGGTTAGGCTTCTCCCCTCCATCTATTGCCAGCCTTTCGAACTGTATCTTTTTATTTCTGTCCCTCAGGGATAGTTCAGACCCCTCTCTTCCAATTATAGGTATGTATATTTGGAGTGGAGAAAGGGCACATGTGCCTTATGGATCCCTTGTAGCATTTCCTTCTTGCCTGGCTCTTATCAGACACTAGAACTGATCAATATGATACTCCTTTTTTTGTTTTTAATTCAGAATTTATTTAGATTATTATGTGAAAATCCATAAACTCAGCATGTTCTGAACATATTGTGCGAAATTATTAACCATAGTTTTTATATATATATTATATATTATATATATGTGTGTGTTTGTATATTTATATATGTATATAATATAAAATATGAAGGGAGAGGCAAATGAAATACAGCCTTTAACCAATGAACAAAGTAATGTGTGTTGATACATTGAAAGAGTTGCAGCCTTCTCTATAATTTCTTTCAATACAGTCCACATGATATTGCTGCAGTAACACAAAAGAAGTTATCATAGCCAGTCCTACATATTAAAATGTGTAGATTGTGCAGTTATGATTAAATGTTAAGAGCCAAATGTTTTTTATTGTAAGTTAGCTTGAAGATTCCTGCCTTTATCAGCATACATTGTCTACTTGTGAGATGGCAGCGGTCCTTTCAAAGCCCACTTGAATAACTAGAGCCCCTGTGTGGAAAATGGTTCTTCATTGTGTAGGCATTACCCTGTAATAGTGCTGGCATAAAAACCATGAGTTTTAATTTTGCACAAAAGCATGCCAAGGTCAGGACATTGAGCTTCTGAATTTGTGGGAAGAGACAAAAGAAGACACGTCAGCAGGATTTTCTGAAAGATGGTGCATTTGTAGAGGGTTTGAAACATCATGGGAGGAAAGCTATATGGTGTCTCCAGTATTTCATTCAAGGGCTGTGTGTATATAGCCCCACAGAATGCATTTTTCCCTGGTGCCACTGGACAGGAGGATATGGGAGTGGGATACATGGTGAGCCCTTCCTCTGGACTGAATTTTGGGTTGTAGATGGTCACACAGTTTCTAGTCCTTGAATTTAAGCTGCATCATTTGGAGGAACAGGTGCTGGGACAGGGACTGGTGGAGAGGCAGCTAGAAAAGTCATCTGATGGCATTTCAGATTGTGACTTTCAAATAGCAGGAGCTGATTCCCATTTCCTTTCTCCCACTGCTGCTTGCCTCCAATGTGCTCTACCTCCTGCTGCCATTCATGTGGCTTGCCACAGGAGCGTGGGTTGTATTCTTTTTTCCTAATTTGACTAAGAGCATACTTCCCATTCTAAACCCTTAATGAAGACAAAAGGCCTGTATTGCAGGGTAGGAAGACACTAACCCGAAACATATTATTAGCAGGGAAGACTCATTCTCCTTATGTCCATGTTTTTGAATGGCTTAATTGAGGAAAAGAGATATCTTCTGATAATGGGGTTTTGAACAGGGCAACAATGAGGGTGGAATGGTGGAGATGCTGTAATGCCAGCTTTCTTGGAAAGCTTCATTAAGAGATTATTAAGGTGATTGTAACCGATTCTGTTACAGATCAGGGTGCTTTGATATGCCAGCCCTTTGCACAGCAATCTCTCAAGGGAGAAAGTGAGTGTTTCAGAGGCTCTGTGTGTTTAATTTTTGACTGATCTCTCATTAAGTATTTTACAAGATAAAAAAGGAGAAAAATACTCAGATATTATTGGGATACTGTTTATGTACACTAAGTCTGCACATACGTTTTAATTTCACTGCCTCTTCCAGTCTAACCCTCTAGCAAAACATCCAGATATTCCACTCAAGACTGTAACTTGCCTCATTTCTGTGTTGTCTTCTCTCCTGAACTTTTCCAGATGTAACTGTCGTGCGTCCTCCCTACACAGATGATTCTGGAAAAGCATGGAGTGCCTGCTTTTAAAAGTTATGGGAGAAGCAAGGGGAATAGGGTCTGGGAATTGTGGTCTTTTCAACTTAACATCAATTTCTAGTAAAACATAAAAATGTGGAAAATGTTTTTAAGACCTTTCAGGAGTCATGGAAACAAATTAGGACCTAGAGAGATGTATAAAGAGTAAATGTGAGAAACCAATGTAATTTCTTGTTAAGATAAAGCCTTGCAGAAAGAAAAGACAAAGCATATGACATATTTTGTTTTATTGTAGGGCTTTTGACACTGTTTCATATGACACTGTGAAGAATCTCAGAAAATAATTGTGACATGATGGATGTAGAACAAGCTGTAAAACTAGATGTGTTCAGAGTACTTATCCAAGTGTCACTATCAAAAGAAGATTACAAGTATGGCTTGCAGAGGGCTCTCTTTGGCACTGGCTAGTACTTCCATTTGCAACTTTACTAATGAAACACAGGGGTTTCTTGTTAACTTTAATGATGACTGAATCATGCTGAGGGCTGGGTTTGGTATGAAAATCAGTGAGTGATGCACTGTCATTCTGCAAAAGATTTTTTTTAAAAAAAGCATATAGCTTTTGTTGGAAGATATGTGCCTTTTTGTCAGAGTATTACTAAAGAATTGAGAAAATTAACATCTAAAAATGGCAGGAAAGATACTTGACTTTAACACTTGAGATGTCTGATCCTTGATATGATACCATTTGGTAATAGAAGCATTAATTTGTAGAATTATTCCTTTATTTGTTATTAAATCATGAGGAGTTTTTTTCCTCCTTTTTTTTTTTGTTTTTCTTTAAGTATAAAGTCCACCAAACCTTAAAAAGTCCCTTACTCTCTCCTTAGAGCAGCAAACCTCTGGCTTAAAGTCAGCAGAGTTTTTGTCCCAGCAGGAATGTCTACATGTGGTCAACTATGATTTGCTCTCTGCAGAATTGCATTTCAGGGCTATGGGCTAGGCTCCTGCAAGATGTAATAGTTGGACAGGCTAGTGTCTATGCATTTGGTACTCATGGCACTGGTCCAGATCCATGAGGTTGCTCTTTAGATGCATGTTGTCATCATAACCGTAATGAGACTGTTCGTACTGTACCTTTGGAAGCAGTGCAGTATAAAAGTCTTCAGTCTGCTGAGAGCTAGATATTTGGCCAATCTTCAGCTTGCAGTGTATAAACACATTCCTCTCTGTTTTTTGCTTTTTATTCTTCCACTTTCCCTTCTCCTCCCTTCCTTCTCCTCCTGTCTCAAGGACATAGACTTTGGCTATATTTTTCTCAGCTGTGTGAAGCTAGAAATCCAAGCAGATGCCTGTGCCGCCACCACCGCCGCCACCTCCTCCTCCACCACCTCCACCACCTTCTGGAGGGCCCCCTCCACCACCACCACCACTGGTAAGACTGATTTTTCATTTCTTTGATCAAAAGCTTAGCTTAGCCAACTCAGAGCCCACAGGATCTTGGCATGGGTATTCATAGCAAATATCTCGGGCAGATGTTTGTTTTGCTGGCACTAGTTCTTCTGTTCATTATAGCACTGGTCTCCAAAGTGGGCTGTGTGAGATGATCCATTGATGTATGGGATGAAAATACTGGAATTTCAGTCATACATGTATATACTTTTAAAAAAATCAACCTATGTATATTGGGGTGCATGCTCAAAAATTTTGTTACTGCTAGGAGTGCATGATCAAAACGTTCTGAGATGATTAGAGTGCATATGGTGAGAATTTAGCATTTGTGAATACTTTTCCAGCCAAAGGGAATTCATTTTTGTATTGGTAATGTACAGATGGTAAGTATTAATTTCTTCATCCTTTTTCCTACAGCTCCTATTAAGACTCACAGTGTTCAGCTGTACATTTTGCCCTTTCTAGTACATGGTGTCTTCCTGGGGATACAGCACAATATTTTTTTGTACATGTTCAGGAACAGTTACAGCTTGTAACAGATCATTACTCTGTGTGTCATGAATTAGAACATGTGCCTTGCCAGCATGTTTGCAATAAGAGGAGGATGCTCTGGGTGAACTTTCAGGATATTACATTTTCATACCTTCACAATCAATTATTGCACCAGCTAAAACCTGCTTAAGTAATTCCTTGAATTCTGTGATCAGTTTTGGTCATAACCTGTTTCTGCATTGAAATTCTTAGACTTTTTTTGAAAGAGTAGAACCTGGTACAGTTGAGTTCAGTCAAAAAATCTCTCCTGACTTTTTTTCATGTATTTTTCTGTCACTGCGGTATTTATTTGCGGAGTATGTTAGTCTCTGTAGCAAAACAGAACATGGTACTTCAAATGTACTTCAAATGTACTTCAAGTTTATTTTTTTGAAGAACTGCATTTCTCGCTTTCATTCCCTGGCATCTCTGCCTGTTTTGTTCACAGGAAGGTTGGCTGATTTTGTTTGGTATTGTTCTTCATGGTCTTATTTTATCTTTTTTTTCTAGAAGGAGGTTTCCTTGCAAGTTTCTCTCTGCTACTTTACAGGCTGAACCATTTTGTAAAACTCCCCATGAGTTGTGGAGATGAAGAGGAGGAGGATAAAGACAGCAAATGAAATAAGCAGTGTTTGATTCTTTTCAGCATTCAGTTTCAACTTTGGCACCCTAAGCAGTGTTTCCAATTAGCAATTCTTCTGGGCTGGTACACAACCTATACTTAGATGCTGAAATAAGTGGGCTGCATATTGTAAGCAGCTTAATGCTCACAACTGCAATTTAAGTCAACAGAAGCTACAAATGTTCTTATCCTAATAAATTTAGATCAGCAAAGTATCTAGAAACATTTTTAGACTCCTCTAACATACGCCAATTGTGAATGACTTGAGAAAGCTAAAAGGTCTCCTAAGGATCATTATGAACAATTTTAGGACTTTTTGTTTCCTCTTCCTTTTTCTGATGACTAGACCCACTACCATGATAGGGTTTTGATACAAGAAGGCTTATTTTCATATTGTAGTTGGATCATTCTGTTTCAGATGGGGTGATCTCTGTATAAGATATGCAGAATTTAGAGTCAGCTCAATCTTGGTGACATGATACATACTAGATGTGTTTCTAGTTAATGTCGGATATTGAAGCCTTGCTTTTAATAAGTCTTGATACTAAACAGAGTATATGAATCAACACAAATAATTAATAAAATAGCATGACAGGACATTGTTTTTTTCTGCAAGAGCAAAATGACTTTTCCCTGTCAAAACAGAATGAGAGACAGGATCAGGAATCTGCCTGGTGAGTTCAGGAGAAGCACAGAGTAAGAGGCAGCTCTCCAGCTGGTGCCAAGTTAGAGTAAAATCTTATAGCTGGGGAGTCTGCAGAAACTTGCTACAGACCCTATTATCTTTTACTAGAAAGCCCTTTGCTAGAAATTGGCATTTGTCTTTTACAGTTGCTAAATTGCCCAGCTGTTGTTACAGCTGCTAGATCTACAGTTGGGGGATGGAAGAAGGAAAAATTTTAACAGGCATATAGCTTTAAGGAAAACTTTCAAAGCAAATAAGTTATTATTTGGCCAACAGCTGGAAAAGTTCCAAAGTAAACAGCACAGTGATTTTTATTATACTGGTATGATTAAATCAGAGTAAGATTTGCATGTTAGCAATTAAAAGTTAGGTTTTAATTTTGCTCTTGATATGCGGGTGAACCACAAGTTTAACTTCTATGATTTGTGTTAAACAAAAAATGTCTGTGTGTAGGTGGGGGTTTTAGAATCCTGTTGTTTTTCATTATGCTATTGCAGGGGTATCATAGACTTGTCTTTTTCTAGTTATGGATGAGAACCATACTTTCCTCTTGGTTTCACTATCAAGAGATTTTTAGCAGAAGTAGTCACCACATTATCTTTTTCTCTGCACATTTTCTTTGTGAATATTGTGAGCCTTGATCCCAAACAATTTTGCAGTCCTTTCTTCATGGAAATTCTAATCACTGTTGGTACATAGCATTTTTGTCCTGTTAACTCCTTCTTAAGCCAGATGAAAGGTCTTTCCTAGTGTTTTTCGGCCTTGTTCCTACTGTTTTCTAAGACTTTTGGACTTGCTGATACTCTGTAAGTACCTGTACTTGTGAATTTTGTTCCCAAAAGTTGTTACAAGAGAATACAAAGTGATTTGGAGATGGTATTTAGGATATGCTAGGAGCCACCTGTGCCCAACAGCCAAAAAGCTACTGGCTGTTAGAGAAAACTTAAAAGGGAACAAATTCCTGGATCTCTCAGGAGGGAATGGTAGGGTGTCTGCTGTAGCAGATGTAGGTGGCTGAGTCAAAATATAAATACAGCTAATTAGATTAATTGAGTGTGTCTTCAAATGCCTGCCTTCTGGGGGTCATAAAGATGAGTGGGGTGAATAGGATAAAACTGTGCCCTGATGTGTTTTCTGGTACTGGCTTACAGAATTCAATTATCTTCTTGTTCCCTTTTTCTCTACACCCTAACAAAGCACACTTAGATAGGAGGCATAGGGCTTTTGTTTTAAAGCCCTTTTAATTTATGGGCATATCATATAAGGTGGGGGTTTTAATAGAGTTTTTGCTGGTGGTCTTGGGGAAGAGGGTTTGGGTTTTTTAAGGCTTTCTGCTCATGAAAAACTTCATTTTATTCCCCCTCTACTTTTTTTTTACCACTCTTGCCTTTAAGTTTGGCGTATGAGGCAACCAGGTTAGTTTTGGTTTGTCATATTTTCTGGAGTAGATGGCACCAGTGAGACTGATTAAATTTTTTTCTCTACTTAATTTCCCTAGAAAAGGATGAAGAGAGAATTTTGCTTTGATAAACCCTGTTCGCTTATTACATGCAGTGAAGGCTGCTTACTGCTGTGTAGCCTCTGTATATATGAATTTGTAATGTTAAGGTCAGTCATCACCTATTAAAATGTTAATATTTGAGGAAGTGTGGATGCGTAGCAGCCCTGCTGGGTTGTGCCTTACTCAGAGATGTTTGTTTAATGATTCATATGTTTGTGGAGTTTAAGAAAATACTTCTGTTCTCTTTAGAATTGTTATGATTAAATTCTTAGCATAGAAATTAACCCCCAAAATCACATTGGTTCAGATGATTAAAGCTCATAAAGCCGCACCAGGTGTTTATTTGCTGCCTTGTGGCATACTAGAAACTAGGATAGCAGGAGGAGAAAGTAATATGCTTACTTTGGTGATAGAAATGTGAAACTTGAAACAATGATGAATGCTAGACTAGCATGTAGATTAATCTTAATGATTACCTCATTCTTATTTAGTTAAAATTAAAAAAAATTAAGAACAGAATTGCTGTTGTAGATAAACCTGTCAGTGTTTACCAGGTTTGTCATTCTCTTCTTATTTTCTACTCTTGCAATAGAAAACTCAGAAAAGCAATTCCTCATGATATAATGCTGTGATAAAAGCACAATTTACACAGAAGAAGGATTTCCAAGGTTCAGAAAAACATCACCTGATAGTTTTCCTTGGGGGGATGTTTTTTCCCCTCCTTCATGCAGTTGTTAGATTGAAAACCTTGCTGAGCTGTTTCCTTCAGCCTTCCCAAGAAATTCAGAGAGCTGCAGTACTCATCTTAAGTTGTGTGGGAGTTGGTTTTGCTCCTATGACATTTAGCACTACTGTGCTTTAGAAAGAGAACAAACAACATATGTAAAACATCTTGGCTGAAGATAATGATGATTTATGGTATTTTGATTTGGTCTTATCAAATATAGTATGAGTGAATGTGCACAAATGAGCACTCATATGCATAAATTTTTGGTCATGCTTGTTAATTATTTATTGTAAAAATTAAAGTAATCTCTCAAGTTTTTATTCAGACCCCTAGACATGCAAGTGTAATACTAAAAGAACAGAATTGTGCAGGGTGCCAATAGCAAAATATGCAGGAATTTGTCTATTAAAATTTTATCTGAGCTGTAAGGTCATATTTAGTACTTTAGTCATGGAGTCTCTAGGCCAGGAGATACTAAAGCACAATATTTATTGCTGATAGGTAAAACACACCACAGTGAGAGAAAGTGCAGGCTTGGTAATCTTGGTGACCGACTGATCATACCAACTGTGCTAAAGGCTGGGCAAAGCACAGCTGAAATTTTGAAGTGCTTTCTTCCAGACAAAATACTGATACTGATTTATAGTGTTTTAATAATATATCATATCTCACACCAGCCTACTTTCATAAAGAAGTGAGAGGCAATCATTCAGGGGGAAAAATGCTGTGTCCTTGTGTGGTTTATTTAACTTAATTTTTAGCTGTTGGAAAATTGGGGTTGCATAGCTGTGGCATTTCAAAGTCTTGCTGCTGTAGCCTTCTACTCTTGCAGTCAACAAATACAGAAAGGGTAAGTGGGAGCTGTGAAAGGTGGGGAAGATGAAAAGGAAACATAAATACTAGGCTGGCATTGCTCTGTTTCATCTGGACAGGCACAGGGGCATGGACTGCATATATTTCCTAGGTGATAATCTTGAGTGCTTCACTTGAGAACTCTTATGTCACCCTTTTAAATGTATTTAGATAATGAGTTCTGTTTTGCAGGTTTCTTCATAATGTCATGTGTTCTACATGTCTGAATGGAATGGAACACATTTGAAGTGCATTCTTTCTCTTTGTTTTTCATCTGTATAATATACAAGTAGGCAAACTGCAGAGTAGAGTTACCAGCTGTAAATGATTGAGTTCAGCTGAGCTGCAGAGAACTCATAGGTTAATTTACCATCCTAATCACAAAGTAATAATGCCCTTAAAAGTCAGTACTCCCTCTCTAGTGTATGCAGTGGCTACCTGTTAAATTCCATTTGTCAATCAATATTATACTTTTAGTCTTTTAATTAAAAGAGAACTCAGAATAGTAGCAACACTTGAGTAGGAGTTCTCTGAATGGCTGGAATGTGACAGTGAAAGAAATGCTAGTTGCTCATTATTCTCTCTTGGGTTAACCATAATTTTGTGTGGATGCTAAAAGGCGTTTCAGAATGATCAGTAGCTTCTCCACAAGTAACTGAGTACGAGAAATGGCCTAGTGTTCTTAGAGAGAGATTAAATTGTGATGTGTGTAAGTTGTTAGATGCTGAAATTTCTGTTACCACTATTCATGGTATAAAATACCACTATTCATGACCTCTTGTCATTCTGGGGACTCTGCTTTGGTAGACAGAATAAACAGTGCTAATGTCACCAGCTATGGCAATGTTTTCAGCCTTGTACTGTTTGACATTTTTGTTGCAATGCCAAGACCTCAGATTTTCTTGTTTATATAAGAGTTTTCCTTTTCTTTTCATTGATGCAGAGACAATCATGGGACTTTGAATCCCATGAAAAAAAATAGAAATTAAAATATGAATTTCAAAAAAAATTTTTTTTAAGCCAATCTCATGGTATTTTTGGTATTTGACTTGAGATTTTTCTGCACTGCTGGGAAACACTTTTAGAGTAGTTTAGATTTTACACTGCCTCCATTTTGGTGGGTTCTGTTACTGCATGCTTTCTTTTAGTGAAAAAAACAGTCAGAATTTACATTTAAAATGTGGGTGTCAGAAAGTTAAATACCCACAGAAAAGCTCAGCAGGTATAAATGATCCTACTGATTCTGTTGCTCTTTTTTGTATTCAGGTACAGAAATCTAGCAACACGTGCTGGAAAACCTTAAGTATGCCCTGGTGAATAAGCTCACTGCTCCATTTTAGGCAGGAGCAATTGAACCCTTTAGTATACAAGATTTTATATTTTCTGATACAGTGGTGCTAGCATAAGGCGCAGAGGGTTTATTAGATGCAGAGTCATTGATTTCTGGTGGTGTTTGAAATGAGCACTGGGAACATAGATATAGAAGAAGGTTGCTCCTGCTGTGCTGGTTTTTGTGCTCTGTTCCCTGCCATTGTGTGTGGTGGCAGCTTCAAGCAGGTGCAGAGCAGGCACTGCAGGCTAACACTGAAAGGCCTCAATTTTTGGGATTAAAGCCAGGACTGGGCGGTGGCTACATTGCCAGGAAGAGATCCATAACAACTTTTGCACTACTTCCCTGGCTGGGAGCTGAGAAATGAGGCTGGCGTAGACACAGCCTATCTAAGTACACACATTGCTCGATGACCTTTTCAACCGGGCAGGTTCAGACTGCAGAACCTGGTGAGATGGAGACTGAGATCTCGGTTAATCAGTACTGAGCTGTGTGTAGGTGGAATTGTGGAGTGCTGGTCCTGTCAATCTCTTGCAGCAATGATTTCATTAGCTGCCAGGAAACTATTTGGCAGGTCCCCTCGTGTGGGTTCCCTCAGAAAAGTTGGCTGGAGAGTGACCCCTCGCATGGGAAGCATTTGAAGCTCAGCTTGCTAGAAGGCTGAGAGAATGCCATGTTTGCCCAGACAGACCAGGTGCCAAGAATTAATTAGTTTTGTCCTATGCTATACAGCAGAAACACAAGAAGTGGCTCTGATCTTGCAAATGACTGTGCAGGTGGAGTCTTGCACTGTGGTGAGGTCTTCCATAATTAAAAAGCTTTAAATCAGAGGTCAGAGCTCTCTTGTGAGCAGAACCAAAACTGCCCAGTACCAGATCTCCCAGGCTTCTTTAGAAACAAGCAGTTGAAAATATTTAAAATAAAAAAAGACATCTACTTTCTTGTTGAGACTTGCTGGATTTTTTCTTAAACTGAAAGGGGGATTATTTTGATTATATTATTTTGTATTTGACAGTGCATGAGTGAAATCCCACCTTATGCATGTGAAATGAAAATACAAGAAGGATGACAATGTTTTTCTCTGTGATACTCCTGTTTGTGATGCGCTGGAAACTGGATTTATTTTTTTAATAAGCTCCTTCTTTTTGTTGCTACAAAATGTGCTTTTCTTGGCACATTCCTGGTGGAGACTTTAGCTGCTGGTTTGAGAATTCTTTGTAAAGGCAATGCTCTTGCCTGCTGGGCAAACTGTTTCTGCTGCAAATGTAAAACCATTAATTCCTGGCATAATTGTAAACTAGTAATAGTGGATTGATCTTGGAACCAAATTCCAAATTCCTCTGGGGTTTCAGATTTCATGCTGAGCTACAAATGGATAGATGACTTTTATAATCCTGTACTATGATAAGGAAGACATGCTGGTCAGTTTACAGTGAGATTTCTGGTCAACTTCCATGTTATACTTTGTTCCAAAACAACCTAATTCTTTTAATAAAAAATGATGACATTGTAGTTTGTTAAGACTGTTCTGACATCTTACTGGCAATATTACTTTTTTTCTGTTGGTTCTGCTTTTGCAAAGGATGCAGTCTTTGAGGAGCTGAATTCATTTAAATCCCTTTGTCCTGGTGGTTACAGGAATCTATGGTCAGCAGCTTGTGGTGAAGTGGAAGGAAGCTACAGAGTAAGTTGCTTGCAAGCAGGTCTCCCCTGTGCTTGGTCTACTCTTTTTTATCATCAGTGGTCCCAGAAGGGTATTTTAATAGACTCATGCCCTTTGAGGCCCCTTACTCAAGGTCTGTGCCCTTCCAGACTGTTGTGAGCACCAAGGAAGGAAAGGTGCTTTGCAGGCTTTCCTTCAAAGGAGTAGGAGATTTATGGCTGGATTGAGAGCCAGTCATCATCTCTCCCTTCATGCTCTCCTGCTTGGAAAGCCTTGTAGTACCATATGGGTGGTAAGAACACTCATCATCCTTTCTCAGATGGTTTACCAACCACAAACAAGCTGTGTTTTTCTCTCATATCCTCAGCTGTCTCTGACGTGACGCACATACTGCATTAGGCAGCTAGCTTCACCTTTTTTGACCTCTTTCCTGAAAAATCAGTATTTGTTTACATCAGAATTTCAGTTATTGTTAATATAGAAATAACATTTAGAGAATTTTGTTATATTTCCAGTGGTTTCTGCTCTTTCTTGATGCTTTATACATCCTTTATTTAAGGTTTAGACGTCTTAGTTGTCTCTCATTGTTGACAAACGTTTTCTTTGACCAGACCTGGCACTATCACACTACTGACTGCACTGCCTTCACAGCTCTTGCTTGTTTTGCCCTACCTGCTGTTTTAGATGCTGGTTTTAATTGTTCATTGCCATGTTTGTAGGCTTTTTCTCTTGCATTTTTTAGTTTAAGTTGGGTCTGTGAATCATGACAGATTGGATACCAGACAAGGCCAGGACTGGCTCAGGAACTCTCTTTTTTTTTCCCCTCCCCCATAAATATTTGTCTCTGTGATCAAATATCCTTCATCCTAGAGCTTTCAGCTCAGTCTTTATCTTGCCACACTGTCTTTCCTTTCCTTAAAACCCAAATCTGAGGTGTTTCATGCCACAATGGTGAAAATCACTTTCCTCAGCCTGGATCTGTGCAGGTTTGACTGAGCATGGCAGAGAAAAGAAGAATGCAAGAAGTGTCCTCAAACTCTTTTCTCACTAAAATATATGCTGCTTATGCCTTCTGCCAATACCTGTGCTTGATCTCTGTGTTGAATCTAGGGGATTTTGTCTATGGGAGGAAAAATTGGTAATGGGAGATAGGAAGGTTAATTGCCACCAGATCTATAGAAATAATTTATATTGTCAGCAAAAGAGAGAGGTCTCCTTCTGCCCATAATAAAATTCTGGTGTCAAATGTATTGATTGGTCTTTAATTTTATCATTATATGTCTCACAAAATGATTAGGGAAAAGCTAAACATGTTTTGACTTTTTTTGTTTTAGTTTTTTATCTAGTTCAGATAAATAAATAATTTTCTACACAGGTGTCTTTCCAGTGTTTCCTATAAAATGTGACCAGGAAAGGGAATCTACTGTGATGATACAATTCATTGCACATTCAGAAATGTAAATACCCAGTACTATTAAGTTCTCTGAGTAAAAGTAAGTAGTGCCTTTGGATGGAATAATGCTTTATTTTATCTTACTTATGGCTGCTATCTAATTTAGAGTTTTAGTACTGGATCATCTTTTCACATCACCTGATGGGTTTACTCTGAAAGAAAGGCCCATGACTGCCTGGCTATTGGGTTGTACAGAAGGCTAGAGGTACATTTTTCCTGCAGCTGTCCTGTTTATGTAGATCTGTATTACTCTGAAGTACTTTACAAATGCATTAAAGAGCATTTTTAAAATCTGAGTAAATACAAGCCATTTATGGGACAGTATGTAGGAACTGTGACTGAACAACCTGTCCAGAGTCCAGAGGATTTGCCCTTTTCTGTGTGCAGGGGTACTCTTTAAAATCTGAAGATTATAATTGGTATTAATATAAACTTTTTCAAATGGCTGGTGCCATCTGCATTTACATCACTTTAGTATCTGAGCACTTACATCTTTTAAATATTTTAAGTATCATAGGAGCCAGGAGGATAGGTCGATCCTCCCATCTGTCTTGCAGGATGTAAAGTGACATTCATGCAAATATCACAGCAGAGTGTGCCCAGAAATGGAGCTCATTGCCGTGCATTTCAGTCAGTCTTCCCTAGAAAAGGTCTCTCAGTTCTTAATTTGTCTGATACAGCTCAATTTAGGGTGTTAAGATTGTGGGTATTTGGAGTCAAACCTGGAGTGGTCCATGTACATAAAGTGTAAAGATAGAGAGCTGTTCTTCTAAACTGAACAATCCACTTTGGCAGAACTCCCAACAGGAAGAAGTTGTTACAAACCACTGGCTGTGCCCCTCCACCAACAGGGTACTGCACATCACCAAATAGCTCTGCACAGGACCTACTGACTTGTGCTTCACAAAAACCACTTCTGCCAGAGAGGATCCAGCCTTGAGCTAAGTATTATCAAGAGATTGATAATCTGCTGCTGTCTGCAGGTTGTGTGTTTGCATCTCCTGTTAATTCACCAAATGCCTGTCTCTGCTGCCTGAGTCCTCACCACCATTCCCAGTACAGGTTGCCGTGTGCAGGCAGACCACCCCTCAGATAGACTTCAGGGCTGACAGTCCAAAAGGAGCTGCTGAAATCTGAGCTGTTCCCCCACAGTTTTGAACACTGCTTTGGCTCTTTCGCACCTCCAGGTTTCCACAATGTAATTTTAAAAATCTGGAGACCAGGACTGAGCTTGTGATTCCATTTCTGTTCACACTGTTTTTTCTGAAAGGATGAGATTCATTGGAGGAGTGTACATCCCTCCTTGCCATAACTTGGTAATTCAGCCTTGCTGTTGGAGCCCCCTTCCAAGTCCAGGCTTGTGGAACTTGGAGTCCAGGCTTTAGTTTCAGAGATATGACCATTATTTGTAATCCAGTCACTTTCAGTTTTACATTTGACATTTTTATATTGTGCATTTTTTTTTCTCCTTTCCCCACCTCAGCAGTGGGGAAACATGTTTTGGTTTGTTGTTCTTTCCAAACAGCCTCAAGCTGCAGTGATTTAGATCTCTCCCTATATTCATGCTGTCCTCATTCATATCTCCACTAGTCTAAGTTACCAGCTTCAAATTCTGAAATGTTTACTTCCAGCATTGATGATTTACAGTGTGAAAATCACTCTAAAAATATGATTTGATGGTATTTTCCTATTTACAGGTATTTTGAAGACCTAACAGATAGCCTAAACATTAGTCCTATACTTTACTGCATATCATAGCTGGGTGTGTAACTTAGGACACTGAAGACAAAACGTGGTAGAGTTAGGCATGATGAAAAGGAAGTAATTCTTGTGTTCAGGCTATTTACATGCGTGGTTTGTTCCATTCTGTTTCTAAGTATGTACTGAACGTGACGTTCTTTGTGTCTGAAATAGTAGCAGAATAACCTAGTGGTTGCTAAGGTAATGAGAACCCACCGTTCCCTTACCAATTCCTGTAAATAAAGTATGGAATTTAATTTCACTCTGTGTTACCTGAGGCAGCTCTGGCATCTGATAAAACAAATGATCTTCACATTCTTCTCCACTTCCCTTCTGATCATCATTGAAATACTGAGATGTTTCTCTGTTTGTAAATAAATGAGGCTGCCCTGCAGATGGTGGGGTAGAAAGTAGCCAAAGAATTACATCTTTTGTTTTGCAACTGTTTTCCCTCTGTGACTTAAAATGTATTTGTCTTCCTGCTGAAACACTTCTATTGCATGTGATCAGGGCTGAAGACTTGACAGCCATTCCTCTTTCAGTTTTTCTCTTGATGCAGAGCTTACCTGCTTATTATCTGTGCTTGTGCTATGGATTGCAAGCACAGCATGAGCATGAATCCAAGATTTATCTCTTCATGAAAGAAAGGAAGATTCTCTCCAAAAACAATATGGTAAATCCAGGAATTTGCAAATGCTGGACACCAGTAGATGAGTGGCTGAGATACTTACCTGGTGAAACAATTCTTGGCAAGGATTATCACTGGCCTTGGGAGTGCAGGCGGCAAACAAGAAATCCAAAGGAGCTCTGACCGCTGTGCAACCAGGCAACACTACACTCTAGACCACCTTGACTTTGTAATGGAAAAAGAGAATCCATATCAAGCTACTCAGCAGCTAATCAATCATCCGAGTCCACCAGGCTGGGCAGGGAAGATTGTATCTCTTATGTACAGGAGGAGGAAGAAGAAACAGCTGGGGCATGGGATGGAATTATGCTTGAAGTGAGGGCATCTGTTGTAAGAGAGAGGCAGCTTGTTATGCTGCATTATGGAATGGCAAAACAATATTCCTGCTTTTTTATACGACAGATTTTTGTCTTGCTTGTGTTACATTGATATCAAGTCGTGTCACTTGCCAGAAGTTGCCACAAGTGGGTTATTGATGTCAAGAATATAAAGTCTTGATGTCAGGACATTAAGACTTTATATTCTAATAGCCTGTCTGCCCAGAGAAGTATATCTGGGAGGTGAAGTGGACAGCTGGCATAATATATGGACACTTGAACCCGGAAATGAAAGACAGCTGCTGGATCTAATTTTAAACATAGCTCTTGATCAGATCCCTCTGGATCCTGTTTGTCCTGCTACAGCAAAGTCATTAGTGGGAGTAGAGAGACAAGAAGTTGAAGATAGTGGTAAAGAGCTTTTGTGAGGAAGGGAATTACCCTTGTTCCAGTTATGGTATTTCCATTTTTCACAGTAAGTATTGTCAGCTTCCAGAGGAGGCGAATGGGAATGGTTTGTGGCTGGTACGTGGTCTAACACCGCTGACACGGGCAGCTCTTCTGGGGCCTCGTAATGGCCAGTGAAACTCCCTGTTCTGCAAGTACGAAGGCAGGCAGCTCTGTTTCAAACGAGGAAAATGTAACAGAGTGGGGGTTTCTCTAACATTTTAAAATAACACGCGGTTACATATCAGCCAGGTTGTAATTCCGAGTTTTTACATCAGGGCTCGGGAATGCGGCGGCGTTAGCGGCGGTCTGGAGCTCCATCTAGCGGGGCGCGGCAAATCCCGCTGGCTGGGTTTGGATTTTTTTAGCAAGTACAAAACTAACCACGACTAATATCGTACCGACAGAATTCTTCACTTGGGATTAGCGAGTTAGATACAGTATTAATTCAGCAGCTGGTTAAGTGTCTTCAAGTTTTCTGTTTTGCTTTCAGAATGCCATTACCAAGCTGGGTTGGTTTTGGGGAGGTTTCAAGTGTGACAGTATTGTTCTGCTTTATTACAACTATGATGCTAAAATTAAGGGCTATGGAAACATTTGTGGTACTCGTTCTCTTTAGGGAGTTAGCTAGCCTCTGGGAATTTTGGAAGCAAGCAGAACATTGCTCCTCTGATGTGAAGATTCACCTCTATTAAGATTGCTCTGTTAATCACAATAGGTTTAGGAATAACACCTTTACTGTTTATTATCTGCTTTTAAAAAGTGAAAGATCCAATTTTTAAAAGTATATGGTTTTCTAATATATATAACAAGAAACTTGAAGACATGAGAATAAAGAATAAATTTTGTTTCTTTGTTTTATTACAAAACTTTAAACCGCAACCTGACTTTACCTTTACCAAGATTGGTTAGGATAGAAACATTACTAAAATATAATCGTATTATTCTAAGGGCATTCTGCTTAAACTGGTGTTAATCTCCAGTACAGAGAGACAGTCTAAATAAGTTAATGATCACATTCAAATATAAGCGCAGCATGCATTTATTTATCTCTTTTCCTAAGAAAAGTGGATAAAACAGATATTTATTATAATTTGACATATAAAAATTTTGATGTAAAGCACTGTAAATAGCATGATAAGAGCTGACAGAAGCAGTTGGAACTGGAGTTGTGGGACAGAGGCCATAAATGGCCAAATGAGGTCACATTTCATTTAAGCATGCCTTCTAATTTATTTTCAACACTATTAACCTACCTAGTATTACATTTGTGTTACATTTAAACTTTCAGCTTTCCTGCCTCCTGCACAACCAAATGCTGTTCCTGTTGATTCAACTCAAAGGCTGGGGAGTGACAGCTGCCAAGGAGGGCTTATTTCAAATCTTCTATCCCATGTTTGCCTGTGTATCCTTTCTAAGCATGCATTTTTTCTCTGTACCTCCCATCTAAAGCTCTTACTGTCAACAGGCAAGCTCAGAGATACCAAAACTGCGAAAGGAAGACCAAAAAGCACGAAGCGCGCTCTTGGCTGACATCCAGCAGGGAACTCGCCTGAGGAAAGTGACTCAGATCAACGACCGCAGTGCACCACAGATTGAAAGTGAGTGTGTGCTCCTCAGTAAGGCCCTGGGGGAGCTTTGCTGGAGCCTCGGGTGTGAGTGGACAGTGCAGGTGAGATGGACAGCTTCAAACTGAAGGGCAGGTTTGAAGGTCAGCAAAGGTCTGCATCATCATATGGCTTCAGGATGCAGATAGGGGACACTTTCTAAACATGCATCCTGCTCTGAAATCAGTGACTTCAATAACACTTCATGGTTAGTCTCCAACTGCTTATCACCTTAACAGGCCTCCCTTGTTCCCAAATAAATAATGAATGATGAAATCCTTGAGAGCATTTCAATAAAATAATTAAGGGGGAATTGTTGGTTCTAGCAGAAGAATTGTGCTTTATGAGATTAAAAGAATAAAAAATGCTGAAAAAGTCTGGAAACGTAAATTCAGTATTAGGCCTGACACGACTTCTTGGTGTCATGATTTGTGTGAGATCGAAGAGCACCAGAGGGTGCTGTGCTCCAAGGTACAGGTCAGGGAGGGATGGCAGTTCCTGCAGTAACAGTATAGGGAAACGTGTGGCCTTGGCTGTTTGTTGGCACCAAGTCTTAGCAGTCTCAGGGCAAGGATGAAATTATTTTCTGATACACCCTGGGTTTTTCATTCTTTTTAACAGAATCCAAAGGAGCTAACAGAGATGGAGGTAACCCAACTGTTAATAAAGGTGGCTCTCAGCAGCCTCTGGGAGGTTTATTTGCTGGTGGCTTTCCTGTTCTCAGACCAGCAGGCCAGAGGGACATGACAGGTAAGGGCTTTGTTTGCATGAAAGCATAGCTGGGTGGGCAGAAATTTGGAATTAAAGTACTTTGGGATTAGCTTTACTGATTGATTTTTTTTTTTTTGGTTTGGGCTTTTTTTCTGAATGCTTATTTCATCATGTGACCATGGAGGGTTCAATTAACAATGTGATTGAAGCCACCCTTCTAGATCTCAGGTGCCTTATTCCTTAAAATGTAAATAAAAAACTATTTCCACCCCTGGTAAGAAAGATATTAAATAGACCTCTTTGACTAAGCTTTTTACATTATTTTAATGAAAACTTCTAATTGTGTCTTGAATACAGTATTGAAATACGAGCTTACCAGTTTCAGCACAAATGGCAAAGTCATACTTCCTTCTCTTCACTAGTGTATATTTCTATGGTATTGCAGTCTTGTGTATTACTTTAAAGATTCATATTTAAGATTTTTTGCCCTCAGGATTTTATCAAGTGTAGTTTTGATCCAGCAAGGTAATTTACTGACCTGAAAAAGAAGGGTATTGTTGCTTCACAATGACAGAAGGAAGGCACATGTGGGAGCCCCACTGCTGCTTTCACCTCAAGAAGAGCCAGCATCAATAAGGGATGACTTTTACAGTCACCGTAATGACCTCTGGCACTGTTGGGCAGCTGGTGCCTGCTCAGGCAGCATAAAGCAAAGTAGGTTTTTGCAGGGAAAGACAAACTTGGCTCTACCTGAAGGTTTTTTGCTCCCAAAAGTCAAGCAAAAGATGTACAGCACTGTGTATCATGGGGCTTTTGTCATAGCTTCAGTGGCAGTAACTACTTCGAGTTGTTTTTAAAACTATGGCCATGCCTATCAGACTTTGTGAGTGTGGAATAAGATGCCTTTTCTGACATCTTGCTTTGTGATAAATGCTTGACATTTACTCAGGAAAAGACATTTTGTAAGTTCAAGAGTCTTCAGGCATTTGCTGTTAAAAAGGGAATACCAGAACCTGTGCCTTCCAGAAAGCCTTTGAGGCATCACTTTTAAAAGCTTGGCTTTTATCCATGGAGTTGAGGTTTCTGTAACATTTGTGTGAATTTTTTGATCCTAAGCAAGTACTTAACTTAAAGGATGCCAGCTGATGTGTGTCAAACTGCTCGTGTACTTTTCACCAGAACTCTTGATGCCCAGCAGTCTGTACCATGCAAGAGGAGGCTGCTGTGAAGGGGCCCAGACTCTGCAGAAAAGTTCCTTCTCCTTAAACTGTTTCATTCCGCAGAAGCTGGGGAACAGGGAGGGGAGCAGGGTCTCTCCGCAGGTCGTCATATAACTAAGCAGAATCCCTGGTGCCCACTGGAATACATCACCTCCTAAGCCCCACTGCAACGTGGGCAACCCGTTGGATATGAGTCGTTCGGGGTGAAATGAGTTTAATCCCTCCGGGTATCCACTGGGGAGGGGAAGATGAAGGACTCGCCCTTGCCGCTGTTCGGTCTGAGGAGTGGGAACGCAATCCCGGTGTGTAACATGTGGTATCTGGTTTCCAGCAGGGAGGCCTGGGCAGCCCTCCGGAGTCCGAGCAGCATCCCCCAGACCCTCCGCACCGCCGAGCAGCGGCGCTGCCAAGGCGAACGGCAACTCCTCGCAGCCGGCCGAGGGCGCAAGGGCCGCCGTCCCACCGGAGCCTCCCGGCCCCTCCCGAGCCGCAGCGGGAGCGGGGCCCGGGCGGCCCAGCCTGCCCGCCCCCCCTCCACCGCCTCCCGCTTCCAGCAAGCCTTCCCTCACC
>JANPWX010000172.1:3847935-3892180 GCA_024734555.1 Trochalopteron elliotii
TCAGGAAATTTTCTTTTAGACATACCACCTAGTGTGGTTGTCTTGTTAATTTCCTTTGCTTGAAGAGACTGCTTGTTCTTGTGAAAATGGAAGGATAATCTTCCCTTCCAGACTGGGACAAAACCACACTTCAGAATGTCACACTTTCCTTAGAACTGGAAATGGAAAGCCCCAGCTAATTCCAATAGTGACTTCAATTTAATACTTAATGCTACAAATTTGTGGTCAGGCTTGGCTTATGGGTGTGTTTGCCCCAAATACTACATTCTTTCTACACCCCCTCCACTTTGTTGTTTACTGTTGAGTTTAAGTCATGATGATGTTTATGTGCTGGTCTGGTTTTTTTTAAAGGAACTGGCGCTGGGAAGCTGGTCACACCTCCACAGCCACCAGCAAGATCCCCAACAACTGAACTTACAAGCAAGTCTGGAGTCTCAGCCTGGGCTACAGCTCATGACCCCTACACACCACTTAAAAACGGAAATATGCACATCATTGGTAATATCATTAAATTCAATCTCTTGGCCTTAGTTAATCATTTTAGTACAAAGGCCTGTGTGTGTCTCAGAGCTCAAAAGCTCACTCAAGACCTTGTCCTAGCAATAACAGGGTAGTATAATAGACACATTTTTGTACAACCTTATACAATGATAGAAAATTAAGGCTTTTTCACAAAGGATTTGAATTCAGTCAGTAGAAAAGGAAAGCATACACTACCTGCAAAGTTACTTAAAAATATGAAAAGTTCCCATAGTGTGCTTATATTACCATTGTTAAAACCAGATCATGGACATTTAGAGGCTTCACTACTGTTGGGGAAAGACTACTAAGAATTATTTTTGTGATGAATTATTTTGATGAATTGGCCATTAATTCTTGTTACAGCTACATGTCTTGAAAACTACTAAGGAGTACCTCTATTACCACAATACCATCAATGCAGGAAACTGAAACAGCAGCCAGAAGCTTAACTTCAGTTTTAATAGCAGGCAGTGATTGCAATTAAGGCATAAAACTTGGATGGCTCACAGAAGTACTCATCACGATGGTTTATATGGAATGAGCCAGTATCAATTCCAGGGGAAAAGAAGAAAATAAGCCTGCATTTTTAATTGAAATTACTTGTGGCAACATTGTTGGGTTGGTTGGTTTGTTTTTTTGTTTGTTTTTGAAGCTTCTCTCTAGCAGTAACTAATGTTTATTTCCCTGAAATTTCCCAGATGACTTTGAATCGAAATTTACTTTCCATTCTGTGGAAGATTTCCCCCCACCTGATGAATTCAAACCATTTCAGAAAACATATCCCAGCAAGATACCCAGAGGTAAGTGTGTAAACATGAAAAGATCTGATCGTTATCAAGAGGTTTAAAAATGGGGACAAAAAATAAAGAAGTGAACCAGCACTGGCATAACTGCTAGCATAGGCAGAGAGAGGAATGGGATTTGTCACAGTGGCAACAGGGACCAAAGATATAATTAAAAGCACTTAGTTACTTTAGAGTCTTAGCTAAAAACAAATTATGTGGCTGGACATGTAGCCTGTGTTTTTAAGTTGCTAAATTTGCAAAGCCTGTGATGTTAAAAACAGTCTTGTTGCAAAACAGACTTGAGTTTGATATTTTGTTCACTAACTTGTGAAGTCACAGAGAAAGTTGACTTGATCCATGTCTTCCATTATGTGTTTTGATTTAAATCCTATGCATGGTGTTTTACACACCTGAGTAACAAAGAGACTTAGTACCTGAACTTTGTCAGAAAAGTGATAAATGGCTGAACCTTGCTTTACTTTTTTTCCTCCCTTCTTAACTTAGAATCAGGTCACTGTTGTAAGAGCAGTTCACCTATCCAGTTTTGAAAATGGGTCGCTGAAAGTGCCAAAAGATCTCATGCTCATATTCTGCTTTTTGTAAAACCCAGTTTTCTGTATTATTAGATCTGCAACTTTTAATTAACCTTTTGTTTTGTTTCCATGCTAAGGTACTTTGCATGCCTTTTCATAGCAGCCTCAGTCAGGCTAAATTTGTCTGCTGTATATTCTGACTTTTTATTGAAGGGCTGCAGAACACAAGCAATATGCATGTATATGTATATATATATATATAGGTATGTGCATGTATATATCAGGGGTAGCAGATAAATGCAGCATCCCTGCTATAGAACTGCATCCAAAATACCCATTTAAAACCTGTCCTATCTATTTACAGATCCCTCTAAAAATCCTCCATTAAGAACACATGTGAGATGAGAAGAGTCTTCTGATGCTCTCTGGACTAGTATTAAAAAAGAAAATCAAGATAATATATAAAACAGAACGGGTCCCTGTTGCAGTGATAGATTGTACCTGAGTCACAAGTATTGCAATATTAACATTTCTATAAACTGCAAAACAATATAAATGATACCTTTTGAACTGGCCTACCTACTACAGGAATGTTAGTACAGGCTTTTAAATTACTGTATATAGGTGAATATTTTTTAAGTAAAGCAGCATAAAATTTAAATTCTTTGTAGTGTTGAAACAATTCTCATTCTTATCATGCTGACAATGTTACCTCAGAATGTTTTGTGCTATGTGCCTGTAGTTCTTTTTTCCCCTTCCATTATAATTTTTGGAAACTCTCCAGTTATTATTCAGACATTTTGTCAATGAACTGTTAAACTAATATGCTATCTTTAGCCTGGTTTTATGTTTCTTCACTTCTTCCATTCTGCCTGGCCTCATATTGCAGCAGGATGTCACTTTCATGAAGAGATAGGCCCACAATCCTTTCCTCATGAAGCATGAAGAGGAGATGCCAAGGAGCTGTGGCTGCTAATGAGCCTACCTCCTCAAGATTCCATATCCTTATAGGATAGTGTCTGAAGAAGCCCAGCTGGGTAGGGTGGTCATGGACTTGACAAAGATGACAGAACCTTTCCAAAGCAGAGGAAAAGGAAGTTGCTGTATTGTAAGCAAGAAAAAGAAATGGTGTGTGTGAATACACGTGCCATGATGAGTGTATGAAAGGACACATGTCCTGTCTTCCTGCTGGCAAAGCGGGTATTTATCACTTCTGTGATAGATTGCCTTTACCCAGCAATTACAAGGCCTTTGGATGAGGGGTCCAAAACCTACATTTTAACAGGCAACTAGAGCTACTACTATTGGCCAGCAGCAACAGTTCATTGTCCAAAACTCACCACGTGGAGCACTCAGCCCCTCAACACTCAACAAGTGGTTGTTGTCTCAAACAGAGGTGTTGGGAAAAGTAACAACCTAGCAGCAGGCAAGACTTCAATGACTGCTTTTGATATTCAGACCTTGGGTAAGGTCTTTGGATCGCAGATATTCAGATCTGGTCTTAAGATTCTATTTTGAGCAAGAATGACCCTTATTCTTGTGCAATCACTGCATTTGGAGGAGTCGTGCCAGGTCAGGGAGGTGGTTCTTTCCTTCTGCTCAGCACTAGTGAGACCACACCTGGTGTGTGGCCACATGTGCTGTGTCCAAATTCTGGACTCCCCAGTGCAAGGAAGATATGGCCATGCTGAAGAGAGCCCTACAAAGGGCCACAAAGGTGATGAAGGGACTGGAACATCTCTCCTGTGGGAAAGGCTGAGAGAGCTGGGACTGATCAGCCTAGAAAAGAGAAGGCTCAGAGGGGATCTCTCCAATGTATATAAATATTTGAAGGGAGGGAATAAAGATGGAGCCAGACTATTTTCAATGGTGTCCAGGGACAGGACCAGAGGAACAGGGCAACTGCAACAGAGGAAGCACTGTCAGAACTTCAGGAAACATTTTTTGTCTGTGGGGGTGACCGAGCCTTGGAACAGGTTGCCCAGGGACCTTGTAGAGTCTCACTCCTTAAAGATACTCAAAAGCCATCTGCACTTTGTCCTCAGCATCTGGCACTAGGTGAGCCTGCTTGGCCAGGAGTGTTGGACCCAATGACCTGTAGCCATCCCTTTCAATCCCAACCACCCTTTGATTCCCTTTTTTACAGCTTTTCTGGGTTCCTAGACCTGGGTTACAACCCAAGGCACCGCTGGGGGCAGAGTGGCTGGAAATCTTCCTGCCACTAAAGGACCTGGGTGTGCTGGCTGACAGTGGCTAAACATGCTGAACAGGGGCCAGTGTGTGCTCAGGTGGTTAAGAAGGCCAATAATATTCTGGCCTGAGGAGATTCAGAGGGCACCTTATTGCTTATCCTGAAAGGATACTGTACCAATGTGGGGGTCAGTCACTTCTCTCAAATAGCAAGGCATGGGACAAGAGGAAATGCCCTCAAGTGTGCCAGGGGAGGTTTAGATTTGATATTGGGAAAAACATCTTCACCAAAAGGGTGGTCAGGCATTGGAACAGGCTCCTCAGGGAAGTGGTGAAGTCACCATTTAGTACCTACAGGGATTTAAGAGACTTGTAAATGTGGCACTCAGGGACATGGTTTAGTGGTGGACTTGGCAGTGCTGGGTTAATGGTTGGATTAGATGATCTCAAAGGGTTGTTTTCCGGTATAAATGATTCTATGATTCACCAGCCTGAAAAAGAACACTGCTGTTCCAGCGTGAGTCTGGTGCTAACGGCCAGGCTATTACAGTTATGGCATTAATTTATATAATTGCCATCCATTCCCCTCAGAGGTGTAATAATGTTATAGATCACTGATGATCTTTCCCCATGGTGTTGCCTTTGAAAAAAACTATTTGGAAAAGACAGGTAACTTCATCTTTACATCCCTGCTTTTCTCTTTGTTCTTACAACAGCTCAGTTATGTTGTAACTATTCCCACACACAAGCACATTCATGGTGTAAGATGGTGTAGGGGCAAGAAGCTCTTCACCCACAGGATTCCAAGAAAGCAACATTAGTCTTTTTCTAGCCTATTATGGTAACTTGCTGTACATCATGTAAAAAAAAAAAAAAAAAAAAAAAAAGGTGGTGATGCTTTGACCCATACTGTGACTTACTGTAGTTACTTGATAAATATGCATGAATATAGTAACAAGCAGAGGTCTACATCTACATTGCTTCTCAAACAACTGAAAAAGTTGAATACTGTTTTAAAGACTATTTTGGTATAGTACTATTAAAAATGGCATATTGTTGGCTTTCATTTATTCTGAAATTTGTGTACTGCTCTGTAGGAAGTACCTTCCAAAGGATTTTAAAACTACCTAATGCTAGACTACCTGCCAGCAGACATATAAAGGAGAAAAAAAAATTTACTCCATTTTTTATTATGGTTTGGGTATTTTAGAAATAAACATCTTTCAGGGATGAAATTAAAAATCCTGTGCCTAGTTGCTCATTTCTGAAATGTTTCCATGTATTTGTCATTCAAGATCCATTGAAGCTTCTGGAGATACAGAGAATCACACTGGCTGTCACCTTGAGGCAGGTGATCCCACAAGTCCCACTGTGTCCTTCCACTGAAACACACCTCTGTTCAAGACCACTGCAAATATTAAGACCATGCAGTTGCTCTGGTTTCTACTGACTGTACCCAACCATGTTGCTGAACCACACCTGGTTTTTGTTTTTAAATGCACTACACAACTGAAGCAAAATTAACATACTATTAGAAAATTACTACCTGGATCACTGTGCTCAAAACAATTTATTCATTCTGTCATATAAGCAGTTCTAAATAAGGACACAAACGCCCATGAGATAATTGCAAGTGTTGCTTTCTTCTTTCTTAAGAAACAGGCAAATAAGATATACAATGTTTTTAACAGAAACACCCACTTCTTTCATCTTGCATCCCTCCCAGCTCTCAAAGAGTAGAGATCCAAGTTGTGCAGAATAGCTGTGAGAAGTGGCATATCCTACTTTTTGTCTTCTGGCTGGGGCAATCATTTTATCCCTGTTCCCTGGTTGTTCAGAAATGCCCAGCTACTCCTATGAGGAGATGTGATTTCATGGGAAATCTGTTTACTTCAGTTATAGGCAGCTGGAAAAAGCACACTTCTCTTTCAGAGGGCTTCATCCCCCACAGCATTCTCTGAAATCAAGTGTGCTTCTTGCAGTCAGCCCCTCCTCTGGTTACCATACACAGCAGCTAAATTTCAGATCTACTTGAATGCTTTCTTCTCCTATTGTCTACACTTCAAAATACTTAGACACAGGAGTTGGTCCTATGATAGACAGCGTAGGAGGATTTTATTTTGAATGGGAGATTATTAGGTAGGCCATAAGGGAAAATATATTCTTTCTTGTTTCCTGTAAGTGAAAAGGCCCCATGTTTTCTTGTCCAATTGCCATTTGTCATATAAGGCAAAACCAAAGCAAGGAGTCTGAACAGAACAATTTCATTTAAAAAATCCTGAGAGTGCAGCGTGCCAATATGGCAATGACAATTTCCCTGATGCACAACTCTTACAGTTTCAACTTGAGGTGTTTCTGCTTTCTAAGGAGCTTTTACTTCCTCAATTCAGAAGCCTGTAGTTCTTCACCATCCACTTTCCCAAAAAGTGAAGGATTTTAACTCCATATGTTAACTTCCATTTATCAAAGACATGGACATCATCTTTCAACCTCCAGTATGAAAAAAACCCACCACCCATTCTCACTTCCACCAGTGTTTACTGGTTTAATTCTCAGTGTTTGCCCTATCTCACTTCCACAAGAATAAAATACAATGAAAAGCAGGTGTGCCTGTAGGACTGGACGAAGGGAAGCATGCTGCAGCACTGCACTTAATGTAAGGAAGCATAGGACAGCCATTCCTAAGCCTAACCAGTTGGACTGCCACACCCACCAGCAGCTCTCTGGTACTTAATGGGTTCATCAGCCATGTGTCTCACAACAGAGATTACTAGGAATTGTTCAGCAGTACAAAGGCAGAAAGGTGGAGAATAGCCAGGTATTTATCAATGTCCAACATGTATTCCTTTAAAAAATTCCAAATCTGTAGCTTGTATATAAATCTGACACCTTATTAATTGCATCCTCAGAGCCAACATGTAGATTGCTACAGCATCCAGGCTGGCTCTGCACTTCAGTACTCAGTTCTGGAACAGGAGCCAGGTGCACTACAAACACAAGCTGGCTGAGGGCAAAGGCAGAACTTTAACCTGGGGACTTAATTCTGATAATTTGTACAGGCATAATGTCAGGTGCTGACTTACTGCAACCAGATATGGCCACATGAGGCCAGCACAACAAGGTCAAGAACCAGGACTTACCTTCCTGCCCGTCTCAAACTGTGATCTCAACTCTACCCTTTCAACTCTGTATGAATTAGCAAGAAGAGAAAAATGCAAGTCAGCTTTGCTGCAATCTAGTCCTGAGCAACAGAGGGAAAACCAGATTGCTTTCAATGACAATATGGCAATTAGCCTGATGAAGTTAAATCTTTACTTTAATTGGTTGCCCAGCATACATGTTTTAACATTCTGTACTAAATTAGCCAGCATGCACACAGTAATTGGACCAGTCAGTGACTTTCTCCTTTCACTATATACATACACAAACAGGAACACCACAAGATTGGACAAAGGAAAGCAATTTGTTAACCGGATACAGCTAGCAAGTAACATTTTTTCATCTAGAAATGTTTTTTTCCTGCAAAATCACAAGTGTGAAGACTTTCTTTCAAGGCTTGAAGAACATTGTAGTCTTCCAGTGAAAAGGCTAACCATAGCCACCGTAGCTGAAATGAGATAAAATTTGTTGAAAATCCATTCCAAGCAAGAGTGAAATTGAAAAAAAATTGCCTGCAATGCGCCATAGGGAAAAGGGACTTTGGAGACAAGCTGAGCAGGTAGAAAGGTGGGTTTGAACCCAATTCTTAACATCCTCAGCTTAGTGTAAAAGAGGAGGAGGTTCAGAATCAGATCCAACATCTCACATTCATTGGTAGAGTAATACCTAAAGAATTCTTTGCTTACTTTATTTGAAGAACTTTAGTTCTGTGTCAACACAGTCATAGAAAAGATCCACTACTTCAGCTGGATCCAGAATCTCTGTACGAGAAAGGATATCTTCCATTGCTTCTAAACCTTGTTTCTCAAGGTCTAACATGATCCTCATCAGTTTCTGGCCTTTATCCTAAAGGCATGAAACAACCAAACTCAGTTAACCAGCAAAAAGGTTCATTAAAGCATTTTACTGTTTCTCTTTGCTACAGAGATATTTTCAAGTATTTTTAAAAACAAAAAAGCCTTTTAAAGTACTAACTATTTCTGTTATTAGTTATTTTGGATGGCCAAAAGCTAAAAGGAACAATCCTGGACACTTTGTGCATTAAGAAAAATAACCAGGAGTTGCTAAGTTTAAAGCAAAGAAGGAAGAGGGTGAAAGATGGATAGAGGAAAATTATACAAGGCTTGTACATACAATAGAGGTAAAGCAAGTTCTTAAGCTTGTAATCCCACTACCAGAACTATATGAGAAGACTAGAAGTCCTAAGAATTGTACAGATTGTGGTATTTCCATGTGCATCCCTCAAATCAACACCTGCAAGATGATGAATAGATCTGAAATTATGTGTCATGTAAGAGTATTAAGGCTCCAGATCCCAAGGAGGTTTTGTGTGCCATTCTGACTTACTGCTCTTTGTGTTTCTAGAAAATTTACTCCTGGAAAAGGTGAAATTTCATTTTATCCAAATGTTATTTAAACTCTACTTTTTTTTTTTTTTAATGGAGAAGTGCTGCTTGTTTTGCTTGCAGCTTTCAAAACTGAGTTACAGGGGGAAAAAGTCATTTAGAATGAGAGCTGTTTCTGAGTTTTTCATAATTTTTCTCAGAATTATGTCCAGAAAGAGTAGAGCATCTCACCTAAAGTTTAGGCTCTCGGATGGGCAGCTTTTATAGCATGAAGCCTGAGTAGAAACTGCGTTTCGTTTTCTACCACAACTATTGGTGTCACATTCTGGGGACTTTTAACAGGCAAGAGACCACAAGATGCTAAGATGCCTCTTCCAAGTCTTCCCTAAATCAACATCTTGTATGATATCATATAGCCAGCTGCACACTAAAACAATGTTACCAGAGGCCACAGATTTTAAATTACACCATTCCAAGAAATTAAAAATCTAGTCCAAACTGCATTTAAATAATGTTTGTACTAGCAAAGGTTATCACAGCTTCTTAATCAATAATGGGTAGCTCTGAATGTTGTTAGGATCATAGCAAGACTCTGACCTATGCAAATACACACAAAGGAAAATTGTAGAGAAGCAAGTCCTCTGTGGGAAGTTCAACAGAACTATGTGAGGGTCTTCCACAAATTGCCTGAATACCAATAAAATCCTGACAGGTGTGCCTTGGTGATCCTTCCCTTTGTTTCACTTCCTTAAAACCACTTATTCAGTTTACTGCTGTAGTTGTAATTGCAAATGTTGAGAAGTTATTGAACTACCTGCCCAATGACACCAAAAGTTTTATCTCAACCATTTGGAAAAGCTATACAGAATAATCCCCTTCCTGACTATACTTATTCCACAATTATTTGCATAAGAGTTCTTCAAAACTAAGTTTTTACAATGGAAGGTTTTCAGCCCTCGGGTATTTACTGCATGGCACTGCAAAGTCATTTCTTCTCACACAGCATTTTCAGTTAAATCTTAAAAATTAACAGAAATGCATTGAATTGCAAAATGCAAGACTTGCAAAATTGTCACGTGCAAATTATTCCTTCAAGAAAAATACCTTTCCAAATGTAGTTCTTAATCCAGCATATAATTTAAATTACAACACTCCTGCCCTCATCCTAGCATGTAAGTCTGATACCATGTTGCACTAGTAGCCAGTGTTCTAATCACTATAAAGACGACATGCACGCTGGGATTGAACAAGATAATCAGCTTAACAGTTTTCATTTTGTAAAAGTAATGGAACAGAGCAACACTCTCAGGATAACAAAAACTATGCAGAATAGTTTGTCCTTCAGAGGGCATCATTATTCAAGCTAAACTCGCAAGGATTCTAAGAATATTCAGAGAATGTTTTTCAGTGAGTGACTGTGAACTGATTTCTGGGGCTAGAATCTACATTGACTTCAGTTCCTTAATTCCAGGTCCCACAGCTCTTACCTGATCGTTCTCCAGGAGAGATCGGGCCCATTCATGTGCCTTGTACAGCTCATGCCTACGATCAGGTTTCTCCTGGAATCGAGGTATCTTTTTAGCAGGATCATCATTGCCAAAAGAAGGAGACTGCACTTTTGGTACTAATTTTACATCATCAACAAAAATAAAGGGTTTAAATATGGACCTGAAAGAAATGAGAATTACTGCTTGCAGTAATAAGAGAGATCTTATATATGTTATTGAAGTGTTCACCAGGCTATTTTTACACAACACATAGAGAGTAACATAGGTAATTCATCTACATTAGGCATGGGTAAGGTTAGAGTCTTGGAAGCGGTCACAAGCAAAACAAATCTATGTGCTTTAAAAGAACTGGGTTTGGCAATGATTGTAAAACCTTATTACCCCTTTTACCTATACAATTTTCTGGTGTCCTCATGCCAGTTCTGCCACTTCTTTAGAAGAGTAGCATTGATTTTCTCCTCCAATTTTTTTGCAACAAATCCCAACATTCAGCTTCACATCAGTTTTTCCCCTCTGTTCCCACTGGCATCTCTCCTCCTCCTTCCAGATTTAATTTTTAATAAAATCAGAAAAAAAATCACTTGTGTGGAGCAGGGAAGATTAAATATCTTGCTCAATATCAGAGGATTTTGCATATGAACAGCAGCACTTTAGAATTTTACTTCAAGAGCTGGGGGAAGACATGGCTACCAATATTGTGACATTTTTCAAACAACTTTAACACTGAGTTTGAATCTAAACTCGAAAGAGAGACAAACAAACAAACCCCATCAATACAAGATCTTCATTCCTGAGAAGCTGAAAGTAGGTTTTGACAAGTGCATGGAACAACTAACTGCCTTCCTTCTCTTTAGATACAGAACAACAAAGCACCTGCATTCTGCAGTGAAGAACCTGCCAAAAGTGCAAGACTTCTGCAACACACAATTAATAACCACTGCCTGTGCAGTCAGCAGGTTCAGTGCTGCTACCCTTTCCATCACTGTCACGAAGCCTTGCTGACTAAGAATTTACGTGACTCACTAGCTGCATTTAAAATAATTCTTTCTTAATGCATTACAGTGTAGAATAAAGCAAAGAAAGGTCTCTAAACAAGGCTTTTAAGCCAGGTTTTCCACCTTCAAAAGGCCAGAAATCCCAACAAAATCATTTGAAGCCTTGCTCCTTTTTCTCACAGAAGATTTGCATTGAGTCAAAGAACAGTTTGGGCAAGCAAGTTTAAAATTGACACTTAACCCAGAAAGTCTGAGTTGCATAATGCAAGGTAGGTGGAAAGTCTCTTTGACATGGATGACTTCCACAGCCCTCAGTAAAACCTAAAACCTACCAGTCCTCCTACATGAATGACTGTCAGCTGTTCAAGGGCACCATTTTCTTCTCCCCATAACCTCTTTATCTCAATGCAAGAGGCAGATCTGAATAACTGCAAGTGGCTTAGTTTAATTTCTGTGAATCCCAGGTGGATTCTGTTTAAAACACAAAGTAATTCATTAGTTCTTTGATGATCTGGCTCATGAGCTCCCTAATCTCCTCAGCTACTTTCAGCTAGAGAGAATGTAAACCCGCTGGAAGTTGTCCCTCCAATAAAAAACATGCTTGGGATCTCAGCAACTTGCAGGTATTTTGCTGTGTTAATATTTTGATGCTGTATGAAGCTACCTAGAGTACACAAACCCTCTCTGATAGTTAAAACACTTCATTTGTTTCAGTTTTGTACCTACCTGTTCAAGGGAAGTGATTTGGGAAGTCCCCAGCTTCATCATCTCAACAACTTTCCAACTGGAAAGCAACTACACTGGAATTCCTGGCTCCTCCCTAAACTGCACTTCCCCTAGAAGCTCGGTAACACAGGACTGTCAGATTGCACATCACAGAGCACTGACTGCATTTCTGGTTAGAACACGCTCTTGAAGTATGTTCCAGTTTGTGTGGCAGGGTTTGTTTATTACCTTTCAACCCATCACCTGCTCTGCACCCCAGGGACCCCAGTGCTGTGGCTTACCTGGAAGGGTCTGGCGTGCCAGTGAAGTAATGAATACAGGGAAAACTAGGGTCCTGAGGCAGAACAGACACTATGCTAGCTGTAGTAAGGAAAGATTCAGAGTCCACACAGACACCACTGTCCTTGTCACGCAGGACATCAATCATAGCTTGTGCAGAAACGTCACCTATATAGAGGGGAGGAAAAAATTCCTGAGTGTTCAATGGCTTGGAGCCCAGGTAAGGATTTTAGCCTGAACAAGCTTTGGCCTAAAAAGGCCACTGACACTTGACATGGGCATGTCACAAATCCCAGTTAATAGTTTCTACTTAAATAATGAACATTCAGAAAGAACGTGCCTAGCTAGTAAATGAGAACAGTAGGAAGCATTAATTTGGCACGGCAATTGCCAGCTAGGGAGAAATGCTATTTAAAAGGTGCTTTTTCAGGAAGAAGGCTGTAATACTGCTTTAGCAGTCACTATGAACAGACTACTTACATAAAACATCCATTTTCCTCTACCCAGGCAGGGCAGAATGAGAGCACCCTGATCTTTCACTTCTCAATTTCCATTATCTCTCAAGTCAAAATTTTTTATCGTCATCTCACAGTCACAGAATGTTACAGCAGCAGACCTAGACACCAAGATTTTTCTTCAAACCCCTATCTACAAGAATCCCTCATTTTCACAGTTTCCTGCCTGTGTCCCTCACAACTTTCCCCCACCATGGCCCCTCCACATTTCCTCACACTGCTCCTTTCTCAGGTGAGGCTTCTTCCCTGTACCTTCTCAGACTCTGCAGTGACTCAAACCTCCATGCACAGGTGCCTCAACACACCAAGAGACATGGAATGACTCAGCAGCCTGCAAGGTTTTCAGCCACAGCCATCTGCCTGTGGGGCCTGCAGGGTTTTTAGTGCTATAATCCAGATTTATTAAGATCTTTTATCTATAGTCCTTCAGAGTTACTGTATCTGCCTCAGGCACAAACCACGCTCCCTGCAATTCTACAGCCTTAGCAAGAACTCTGCAGTGCAACAAATATCTCACCTCTACACTCTTCAGAACACTGACCAACGTGTGAAAATGCCAACAGTCTAGTAAATTCACATCTGTAGTAAAGGGCTTTTTAGAAAATGAAAATTTGTGCTCTTTTTCATGCATGAAAGAGCAGATATATGTCAGCCATGCACTGCTGCAGGCTGGTCATTTTCAGAGGTATTTTGGCCAGCTGCAGCGAACTGAAGTCAGTAATAAATTTGGGTCTGGAAGTAAACCCTTTCTTTGACTGCAGAGAATAGGCACAGTGTCTGTTCCAGTGGCTTTGTTCTGCTCAACAAAGAAAAAGGGACTTCAGTTTGCAACTGCTCTTCCTTAAACTATGTTCTTGAAACTTTCCCCAAAGGGTTAAGTCTACATTTTTCCCAAAATGCAGATTCCACTGAGCTCAATCTTTAATATGTGAGGCCATTTTTTCAATAGTATAATTTTAGTGTTAAGTAGGGCCACTAAAATTACAAGAAAGTACAAATGCAGTGGTAGATCATGCACATCAGAAGGCTGAAGGAAGTTACTTGGTAATTGCAATCCTGTTTTGAAACCTTGAGGGTGACATTAAGGGCTTCATCCTAAATTGTGGCAAGTTTAGGGACAGTCTTTAGTTCTGATTTTCCTTCCTATACAGTCTACGTGCAGAGGTGTTCTCAGTCACACGTAGCTCTGGACAGAATGCCTGAAAAGGAGGCAGCAGTGACTAAAAACACAGCGTGCCCACAGAAAGATAGTCAACACTTACCACCTTGCTTTTCTAGGCTCTCCCTGCCAGAACAACAGGCTAAATGGTCATCAGCAAGAGAAAACACTTCAGAAAAATTGAAGTCTGAGTCTCCGTTCCACCAGCCTTGACTTTTCACATAATTCCTTAGTTCAGGATGCTCAGCATCAATTTTTGTAGTTAATGAAAGCTGATTGCAAATGCATTTCACTCCCTCTAGAAAGAGACACATATTAAAAGAAAGCATTAATACAGTTCTTCTTGAAGAAGCTGGAAGGAAAATGTCATATCAATTAGGAAACAAACTGAACCATTGGTCACTATGTACATTTGGCCTGACTGTAATTACATAATTACATGTCACAGAATTACCAATCACTGCAGGTTGCAGATCTCAATCCTCTGTGCCCTACTGAGACACTGACATTTGTGATTAATAGTGGGATTTAGACAGAATGCCAGTCCACACCTCAATCCACACCTCACACTGACCACAAAGCAATAGGGTTTTCCAAATGCCAAAGGCACCTGCCTTATCTTTTTTCCAATGGCATATTCCACAGACAAAAGAAGGCTTGAGATCTGACTTGATTTCAAAATATATTTCAGCAGAGCTGCATTTCGTGAACCTGCCTTGCCCTTCAAAATTAAGAATTTGGAAAATGTTTTGAAAATCTTAACAATTGCTTAAAGCTTCCCAGTTGAGAAGAAGTTTCACTGTAAGCTGCAAGATAGGTTTAAATTAAGTTTTTTTATCTTGAATTTTAAAATGGCATGAAGTAAAAAGAATGTGTAAGTAGCCTCCAGAGAATACTAAAAGGTTTTTTAAGTTCATTTTATCAAAAATACTGCAGTGCTTACAACCATATATCCACAGCATGGCAGTGGTTGCTGCAGATACTCCTCAGAGAGAATAAAGCAAATGTATTGGAAGCCAGAGAAAGAGCTGATAAAGTAAAACTATAAACTAAAATAAACACAGAACTTGGCAAAAATAATTTCTTAGACTGAAGCAAAGCCAGTAGTTGTGGAAGTTTTTAATACTGCCTTCCAAAAAAGTAAGCTTGCTTTTGTAATGCCTCATATGCATGCAATTTAAATAATGGGTAACAACTTAAGGAAATTCTATGCATCATTCTGCAAAAAAGTCCCTGTCATCCAATTCTGACTTATACTAGGGTCACTGACAGTTTATTCTGATTCACACTTTCAAACAGCATACTTTTCAGAGAATTGTCTTGACTTGAGTGATGAGGATACTTGTGTTTGTGTCCAGTTGGGCAAGCGACTCTTTAAGAGCTCTTTAAATATTACATTTATTAACTCATGCAAAATAATATTTCATGGGCTTGATCCACCACAAAAAAATCAAATACATTTTTCCACTGAGACTTATGAACATTAATAGAAAGGATTTTGAAGTGTTTGTTCTTAAATTATTGTCAAAGAGTTGCTTGATAAACACTCACTACAAGCTTTACGGTCCTGCAGCAGTAATATTAGAACTCCGAGGATAGTCAGGAAAAAATATGCCTTCACACTGGGGAATGACACATTTTCCCCATTTTAACAGCATTTGTGCATTCATTTGAAAGCTTAGGAGGCACGCTTATGGTTGCAAAAAAGAACCCCCGAACAAAGTATGAAATGTAGTGTTCTTATGTAGCCAGCAGCCTTTCCTCCTGGCAGGCTGCAGGAGATGGAAACTATTTATCTGCAGCTCACAGGGATCTCCTGAAAAGCAATGTGCTGGTAAAAACCAGAACAGAGCTGCAGGATCATTTCAAAAAGCTGCAAGCAGCAGATGAAGGCAACACCTTATTTGCGGGGAAGAAGGACGTGAAGGTTATGTATTGCTGATGCAGCTAAAATGGCTAAATAAAACCCACTGTTCTTCAAATATCAGTCAGGCAGGTCAAGAGAAGAAGGCAAGCAGTCACTGCATAATCCCAGGAATGTCAGGAGTCAGCTGCTTTCCAGAACTGGGGTTTTATCAGGACAGCATTTTCAGTCTTCCCTCCTCTGTGTTTGGTATCTGTTCGTGCCAGATAACCTGCAGCTATCCTTAAAATACAAGTTTTACTTGGGAAACACCACCTCTGTGAAGGTAACTGATTCCTGTTTGATGGCAGGGACTGACAGCAGGCCATCACACAACATTGCACAGCCTGGTGTTATTTCTTTGCTCCTTCCTGTATCTATCTCCTACCTTTCATTTAGGGGGAAATGAGGAGAGAATTTAATGGATCTGTCATAGCTCAAGACATGGATGACAAAAATCCTCTTGAATACTCTGAATTTTTACTTCATTCAAAGATGAGTACATTTTAAAAAGCTCTACTCTTATGAAAATAAAAATCCCTTCAAAATCAAGATAAGAATAAATTAAAAACAGGCCTTAAACAATCATATTACATTAAGGCAGTCCATATATGCTGGAAAAGTTTTAAATAAATTCATCCACTCAGCCAGTGAATTCTAGAAGTTAGTTTGGCAGCTCTGGCTTCACACATACAGAAAAAGAAACCATTTACAAGTTTAAAGAGCAGAAAATCATTGTTTTGCACTATAATTTAAAAAACAGGGATATGAAGGGAGTATATCTATTTCAGCAAAGGAACCACCACCAGCAACCCATTCAATTTATCACCTGAAAAAAGCCCTTTTGTCAAAACTATCAATGCTTATCCTTTCCTCACAATATTTTAGATTTGTAAGCAATAATTTGGGCATTAACTCCATCAAAAAAAACATCTGACATGTTCCAAACAGAAAGTAAATCTTGGAAAATACACCTACCAAATACAAAAATTATGATTATTACATAGTTTATGCATAAAGGCAACAATCTCCATCTTCACAGAAAATGCTAAGTCACATCAGCCAATGCAAACCAACATGTAAAAAAAAAATCAGAGTAGTACAAATATAGAAAACTAAAATTGGTGATTTAATCAAACACTTGCATTCATTAGTCACTTATTTAAACTTACTAAATTTAAAACCAATTCTTCTGAGACAGCTCTTTACAGCTACTTTTAATGGGATTTGCTGTGAGTTCAAAACTAACCTGTGATTTTTTCAGCTGCCCAATACTTTCCAGAAGTCTCCAGTATCCAGGCTTCATTTCTGTCCACAATCAAAAATGCACTTTGGAAAGTATGGCATGAACTCCCATCTTCATAATAATTTCCACCTTGTCCATGCTCTTCCAACAGAGCAACTATTACATCCAATGCTTCTTTAGCTGTTGCACCTCTTTCTAGGCCAAGTCTATAAGAAAAGGGTAAAACAGAGATTCAGAGAGGAATGAAACAGTGAGATCTCCTTAAGTTATTACTTTAAAACATCAGCACTCATCTGGGTTTAAAATATTGTAGTGTCTGGTATGCCTAGTGTAAGAGTTCTTGCTTTAATCAGTTACTAGAATTAAAGGATGAGATATTGAATTATTTGTTTCCAGTCTTGATTTTCTACGCTGGTTCTTTACTCTCAAGCCTATCATAGCTGGCTTTTAGTTTTTTTAAAAAGAGTCCAATTTCCAACCAATGATCTCAGCTGCACTGTAAACATGCAATGCTCTATTTATCTCCTCCTCAGGCAGAATACATTTGAAGGACAACTTGCAAGTATTTTTTTTAAGTAACAGCTGTAACAAGTTTACTTTTCTGTACAAGGGTGAGAAATTGTAAATTAATATTACCAGCTATCAAAAAAGGGAAGGAGTATTCAATATTATAACTTCTCTACAACCTCTCTTTCCCAATGTTCTGGTTAGCCATGGAAACTAGGTGTTATCCTTGCATGCATTCTACATGCTGTAAAGACAAGCATTTGTGCAGTCATACTTCAGAGTTCCTGCAGAGGCTTCCCCAAAAACTATTTGAATACCAGATATGGCTTTTGTCAGAAGTAAGAGCAACCATATGTCTGAAAGAACAGAATTTTAAAAGGAAGTTCAAGCAAAGTAAGGACATTTTATGGAAAAGTAAACTGAGGTGTGGTAATAAATTTTACAAAGCCACTGGGAATGATTGTATCCTGCCTTGAATAAGTGGCATTAAATAATCCCTTAATATAATTTACAGTCCTAATTGAATCAACAACAAAAGCAGTAACCAGAAGTTGAAATCAGACCTGCAAACGATTTCACTGGTCCCAAAATCCAATTACTGGTAATGAGGAAATGCAGTGTTTCAAACAACACCATATCCATGCCTCCATCCTTTGGGAAAGTTACCTGGACCAGTTCAAAATTTCTCTCTGTTGTTTTGTCACCTTAATATTTTCCTCTGTTTGTCTTTCTCTAACAGTTCTATGGACAAAATAATTTTGACTGATGTATAGTTCCAAGAAAATCACTTTTTTAGATATAAGTACTATCTATGCTAGCTCTTTCCATTCCTCTTGAAATCACATGACAAGAAAACACCACTCTGTTTCTTTTCTAAAAAACTACAGTAGACAAATCGGGTCCTGATAATTTGAATATACATTCGTTGATCTCAGAACTTCTCAACCTGATCTCTGCACTGGCTGTGCTTTGTTAAATACTTGGCTACCATTAGCCTTGTTTTAGGCTGAATTATTGAAAGCAGTGTTTTCATCTCTTTCAGCAGCATCTATTTATCACTTACTGACAAAGAAGAGCCAAGAGCCAACTAGAATTTTAAGGCTTATCTTAAAGTGACAGTTCCTCCCCCATCATCTTCTTACTTTGCATTTATAGGATCTTTCCCTCTTGTCTTTTCTTGTTAGCTGAAACTTGTTTTGTACTGGTGACTCCATTTTAGAGCCCCTCTGCATTTATGTTTTTCTTTCATTCTTTTCATCACTGGTGCAATTGCTTTTTCAGACCAATACAGCTATGCCAGTCTTTGCACATACCACAGACCTAACTTAAAAGCTGGTCCAAAAGCATGTCCTATTTATTCCCTAAGAGCAGTCCCTGCCACAGGTAAGTGAATGGACTGAAAACTACCCTTGGTGACCATCCAGTCCCTAGATTCAGAGATAATCTACTTCTTTCTTCCCAGTTCCTGATCAAAAACTTTAGGTTATAATTAGATCAAAACCTGCCAAGAGACATAACATCCCACTAAAACTTTAATAATGTCTCCCTGAAATTTTCCATTTGAGATGGTTACAGTCTAGCTTTCGCTGTCAAAACCTCAGCAGGGATTCAGGCTAAAGAAGTATCATTTAGGTATTATTTTTTTATAAATGTCCCCAATGTTACATTTATTTCCATTAAGTAAAGGTCTAGGCTCTACTTTTGCTTGGCTGCTGCTATCTTTCAGTCACAAGAGACAGCAAAAAAACAAAACAAAAAAAAAATCAACACCAATTCCCCCCCCCAAAAAAAAAAAAAAAAAAAACCCCCACCCCCCAAAAAAAACCCAACCAAGAAACCCCCACCAAAACAAAACACCAAACACAAAACACCAAAAAACCCGCCATCCTACACAACAACCACATAACTCATTTCCACAAAAGTAAGTCTTGTCAGTTATCTCAGCATCAGGCAACCACAGCATAATCCTCCCACTAACACACTTCAGAGTACCCTTCAAGGTGAGCTGGAAGAACAGTGAGATGGAATTTCAACCTCAGATGAGAGCTTGAATTAGTTATTAATGAAATTTCCATAATTTAGTAAAATCCACTGCCTAAGTACCTCCAATATGCTGTCATATTGTCAAAACAATATTATCTTAAGCTTTTCAACTTCACCTATTAATTACATATTGATAGGTGCTTTCCAAATTAACTAACATACTTGATGACATTCTACTTTATTCAGTTTTGAGGTCTCTAAGGAAAGAAATTGGTAAACAAATTAATACCATGTTAAAGAGCATTCTTGACTCCCTGCCAAGACTGGCATCTCTGTGTGGCTCTAAAAAAACTATTGCACCTTTGATGACAAGAACAAATAAATAATACAAACACATAGGGATTAAAATGAAGACAAAAATGCAAAAATAAGTGTGTAATTTACAGGTTTCTCCATATTTCTCTTTTGTATCATCATGCTGTCCTAACTTATCAGCAAAACAGCACATGAGCTCTTCAGACGAATATGCTTCCCTAAGTGAACAGGTGCTTTATAGTTGCAAAAAAACCCCAGAACTGCAGGCAGCTAGGAAGAATACCTGAAGAAAATCCTGATAAGCTAACAAATTCAGCAATACTGGTATGGCTTTCAAAAATCAGCTTTTGACTAAATCCCTAGGGGAAAAAAAAGTTACTTAGGAATTTGTGCTGGAGCATATTTTCCCTCAGTTTTTCTGTATATTGTGACGAGATCCATGCTCTCCAGTTAGATTAACTGGGATGGGAGCCAGCCTGCATGGAATAGGACCAACTTCTAACCCTGAAGTCCATCATACAAACTTTATTAGTTTCTTAAGAATCATTCAAGTGTTCTGACATGCTGTGATACTCCATCAAAGAGGCAGAGCTGGTGGCAGCTGTTTCACTGCAGCCTATGGAGATCGATTTTGTACTTGATGGCTCTCTATTCTATGAGGTGACATGAAATAGACACACCTAATTCAACTGGCCAAGCCTTTACAGTAAGAGAAAGAACCACTTAGGCTTGAACAAGCAGCAGATGGTAAGAACACATCTCTGGTTCTCCCTGCCTGAAGCACCCTCTCTCTGCATCTGAGCTACAATTTCTTCTGCAGGTAAGAAGGAAGAGAGGGAGAGTAGCATCTACAGGTGATGATTACTTGGAGTTTATGGCCAGTGCCTCCTTACTTTGGTTTGTCCTGATTTGCTAGTGTGGGTAAATCTAGAGTTGTTGGATAACATATATATTTGAATGTTAAACAGTCCTTTGAGACTGCAATAGCTGAGTAAAAAATAAGTAGAACTTGACATTTCAACCAATGGTTTCTTAAAGTTTCAAAAGGACTGTAATAGGATGGAAAAAATAAAAGTGGAGCTTAGAAAGTCATCTAAGTCCTTTTCTTCACAAAAGGTTGTCTTATGCTTTCTTAAACAGCCCCTCACATCTACTCAGCCTCCCTTGATGCAACTGAATTTACTAGTTCTCTCAGGTACAGCTTCTCCACAAATTCCTTCAGTATATACAGGGCTTAGAGAAAACACCAAAGAGAAATATAACCCAAATTCCCTCATGATTTTCTCATTGGTCAGATTCTACAGCTCTCTGATCACATTTCCAGTTTCCACTGCATTCTCTCCAACTGGCCCATATTCCTCTTGATTTATGGTAGCTGGAAGCAGACACTATTTCTGCAGAGACATGTTAGAGAACAGTTACAGTTTCAGGCAGCTATGCACCTAACAACAATTTCTTCTAACTCATGCTTCCCAGCTTGCTCATGAGAATAACTTCCAAGGTTTTAATATCCTCTTAAAAGTTAAGGAATCTGTTTCCTATCCTTTGAATTATAAAATACGTTAACTCATTGCAGGAGTAAAGTAGAATGGTTTGACAGGATTTTTCTTGACTACCAGTTATTACTGTGCATTTATCAACTCCTTGATATTTGAGGTTTTTCCCCTTCAGGAACTGAGGTTAAGCTGGTTTACAACAACTCTTTTAAACTATATTAAGCATAGCCACAACATTTAACTTTTTCCAGTGAACCAAACCCTCTCCCATTTTTCAATAGTCCTCAAGAAAAATGAGAGTTCACCTGTAACTGCTTCAGTCAGCTCACTAAGTATCCTAGGGCAAAGTCCAGTAGGACTATTTTGTCTAAGACTGATTTACTTAAATATGCAGCTGTTGTCCTGTCCAGTCTTCAAACTGAGTCCATTTGCCCATTTCTCTTTGTGATAAGTTCACATGTTCTCTCTTCTTTCGTTTTCAGCTTTCATCTCCCACCCAAGCCTCCTTTAAATTCTCTTCACTACAAGATCAGCATGCAGGCTGAGACTCACAGTGCAGCAGAAGCCTTTTAGGCAGACAGCCGTCAATGAACACACTCACAGGAGTTTGTGTGCCAGCATCTGAATAAGGGCAATGGTTTGCATTGGAATGCATGGGCTGAAGGAAGGCATAGTAGTTTGTTTATGCCTACAGTTGGCTATAAGCCCAGAATAAGCTTTTCAGGTCAGAGTAGGCTGTTATAAAGTGGGGGAGAATGAAGTGCACACCAGCAATTCGATATTACAAATTAAGTTAGCAGTTCCTCACTAACAATGTAATCATATCTCTTACCCTGTCAGAATAGCCACTGCTATACTGTACGGTAGGTAGACAAGGTAGTTTGAGTGAACCCACAAGAGATTGGTACATTCTTGGTAGCTAAATTCAGATTGCAAGCGTTTCAAGTTTTCACTCAGCTGTATCTGGAGCCCTATCTAGATTTTGGTTTAAAATCTCCTTATGCCAACACCACAAAGCTGTTACCTGCTACCAGCATCATCTAAGGCTGACGATGATGATGTCACAGCTCAGCAGGACACCCACCTGACAAGATCCATGCCAAGCAAGGCTTCGGACTCAGAAGCTGGTTCTCTGGTCACAACAGCTTCGTTAGCCACACACACTCCGTGCTCATTAGCTCCCATCTCTGCCCCCCAAAGCCAGGAGGGCCTGCTCAGCACCACGGCATGAGTCCTGGGTACCTGCTCAATCTCGATATATGTGCACTGTAGAGACAGCAGGGAGACAGAAAGTTAAACAATCACTTCATCTATTGCTGTGACTGAAATAACACAAAACTTCAATGTACACAAAGGACACGCGTTATTTAAAAGGTCAATGCTTTGTGAACAAACAAGGAATGTTTTTTAAACAACATTTAAGTGTCATGTTTGAACCTTCATATCCTTATATTAGATAAACCTGGGAAAATACATGTGCTGATGCTTACAGGCTTCCAAGAGACAAGCAGGACCCAAACGCTAACATCAGTGGAAAGCAGCAGGAGACAGACTGTACTGTTACATTAATAAATCACAGATCATACCTGTACATAGTAACAACATCAAACCATTCTACCACCTCCCCTAAGCACCATCTCCAGTACTTTATTACATACATGGTGTAACAATGGTAACTGGGACAAAATACATTAGAAGGCTTCCTCCTCTCCCTTGCTGCCTCCCCTGCAGCTGCCCCCCACACAGAGACAACTGGTAGAAAGAGGAAAAAATAAACAAGCTTTGAAAAGATTCAGTGGTATAATAAACTACTTTGATAAACAGTCACAGAAATAAAACATGGGTATTGCTGTTGCTTAAACTGGTGATTTCACTATTTTAAATGGTCTACTTTGATTAGACGTCTGCAAATATACTCTGACAAGTCAAAAATACAAAGGAAGGCTGCAGAGAAGTCACTGTAACTGCAAGAAAGAAAGCAATTATGTTACCTTCCAAATACATTTACTTGCCGTCAAAACAAGCCCCTGCCTTCAAAACAAGTTCTGTTTTCCCAGACAGCATGGATGAGAGCTCGATCCATCATTGGTTTGTGCAAACCAAAGAAATGGACTTCACATTTCACTGTTGAGTACACATCAAGTTTTTCATGGATCAAACTCTGCAGAATTTGCTTTTGAGAAACCTCACTATATTTATGAGACATCTCTTAGGGTCCAGCATTCCTGTTGTAATATCTTCCTTACAGGAAGTAATCTGCAACAGTATTTTGAAGGAATATCTGATCAGGTATATCAAAGTAAACAGGATCCTCAGAATGAACTTGTGGACTAAAAGTTATTTGCCTTGTTTGTTTGGTTGTGTCTCTATTAAAATCTAAAGCCAAAAATCAGTCCAAATTTATCACAGCATCAAGAAGATTTGTTTCTTTTTCCTAGACTTTCTTTCTGCCTTTAAGGATTATACAGCATGAGCATCTTCAGCCTCCAGTCCTGAGCAATGATTTTTACAGTAACAGTTCCTCTAGCATGCAATTAAAATGTGTAATAGACTATCTTTGGTCAGAAATGTTATTTTCAGTGTACTTCACTTTGATCATGCAAGAGGGATACAAGAAATGAACTTGTCACCTTCATTAGATTATGTGTGCAAACAGGTAAAAACTAAACAAAACAGAAAACAAACCACCACAAAGCAGAGAGGCAGGGAACTTTTTCAGTCTAAGGACAGGCTTAGGCAAGAAGATCCTGTCAGGGGCAAACACCTGCTGTATTTGTAGGAGAACATCCCTAATATTTGACCAGGCTGTTTGACCAAATTGCCTATGCAGTAATACACTGTCATTTTGTAGAGGCAAATTCCTCATCTATCAAGGTGCAACAACATTTGGCACTGGCCAGGAGCTAAGATCTGACTAATAAAAACTCTTTATACAGTTCACTTTTGCTTCACTGTGTAACCAAGCCATGCCATAACTGACATTTCTAATCAAAACTTCCCCTTCTCCTTTTGAGCTGTCAGCAAACAAATCTCATTTTTGACATTCTGCACAATCTCATTTCAGAGCTTTAGGTCAGTGCTGTTTGGACAAGCACCTGGATAAGCATGTATGTGAACAGAGAATAACTGTATTTGCTGTATGTGCAGAAGGGGAGCTGGAGCAGCAAGGGAAGATTGTATGTGAAGACAACACCAGAGCAGCTATCAGGCCCCAGGTCTGCAGCCTCATCCCCCTACATGTCATAGGTGGTCAGCTGGCTGCAGCCATCCTGCAGAGCCATCCATGAACCTTCTCCATCCTACAGCAGACAGCAAAAACCTAGACACAGTGTGGAGGAGATTTCAGTACTCCATACACCCACACTTGCATAGCATTTTCTGGCTGAATAGCCCTATTATACAGGCTTGCTTACACTGAGTCTTTGATTTTTTAGAAGGAAAAATGATAACACTGAAAAGTGATAGTTAAGCTAAAAAAATGCTGAATGCCTTTCCTCTGCAAAACATATTTGCAAGGCTATCCTTGCTACCAATCATTACTTGGCGCCTCATTCCAAAAAGAAAGCATTACCAAAGCTGCTATTCATTGCAAAGATCTTATTGTCAATGGTAGCAGCTGAGAAAAGGGAAAGAGGAAATTGTTTGTTCCTGCCTGATGAATCCAGAGCATTCTGAAAAAAATGTGGTTTTGTTTTGTAACGGTGTAATCAGAGGCCAGAAAACACCCACAGGCAACACCACACACCTCAAAATACAGCTGCCACTTTCGATGTTGCTTCTTTATGTCCCCAAACTCAAAAAGAAATTAACATGGAGCATATTTTCATACTATATTCAGTTTCCATACAATAACTCAGGTACATAGACAATATTCAAGCCTTGTCTTATTTATATAAATTGTCTCAGCAGACTTAAATAACAGAAAAACCATTTCAGTCTGACAGTTGCTGACAGGTCTTGTAAAACTACTATTGACTTGATTCTTGTTCATTTGTCATGATTATTGACACTTATTCAAGACTGAAAAAGTCTTGATGATGCTTTACCTTCCCACTACAATTATTTACTTCAGTAGACATAAAAGTAGGCACTCGATGGGATTGATGTATTAAGGCAGGAGCTTGGTTCATATTTATAACAGAAGTTATGAGCTTCTCAAAAAACTAGGGTCCAGAGGTGACAGTAGATTATTAATTTTAAACATAAAGATGTCGCTTCATAACTTCACCATCTCTCCCTTAAAATAACATCAGAAAACTCTTTCCCAAGAAACAAGAGGAACTGTAGCCAAGACACATCAGTTGTAAAGGTAGGTCAACTAGAGCCAGACACTGGATTTGCAGCACAGCAAACCACTGCTTCTTGTTCCACAGAATCCAGGACATATCCCTGCAACAGCTAAAGCGCAAAAAGAAATAGTGGGGGAAAGACAACACTATCCACAAAAAAAACCTCACTGGCCACTCAGTCTCTAGAAAAAGGAGCCTGGATGATGACAGGATTTCAAAGGCAGGCAAAAATTCCAACATCCCTGCCCCCTCTCCTGCACCCCACAAACCTGGCAAGTCCGTCCAGCACAACAGCAGAGCAGCCTGTTCCACTGAGCACTGTGCCAAACTAGGCAATGACAAATAAAACAGACATCAGGTACTCTGTGATTCTGCTTGCCACTAACCCTGTCTTCAAAATTCCTGAAATGTCCAGCCTCAGCTGGACTAACATTTGAGTATGAATGCTAAAAACAGAAGAATACTGACAAGTTTGGTGGCAAAGGCTGAGAGTGAGTGGTGTCAGACTCCATTGATTTTCTAGAACTCAAGCCCTGAAAGTGGCATAACTGGCATCTTGCCCTGTGACAGTAAATTACCATTAGAAAATATAAAACTAAAGAAGAGAGACCTCACACACAAGAGATGAAGCCAATAACTTTAAAGAGAATTGAGCAGGCTGGGAACTAATGATACTTCTTTTATTTCACTTACAATATCAAGAAGAGAATCTCATCAAAGGAGTTCTAAGAATAGCACAAGGCACAAATGTATCTACCAGCCTAGCTAGGGCATGCAGATAAGTTGGAGGTATTCCAAAACCAGACACGACAGTCCTAAGCACAAGAGATTTCTTCTTTCATTAATGAAAAGAAACTATTGTGCAGTTTCTACTGTACTGAGGCTGCAGAAGCCCAATTCCTAGCACTGTCAGTCAGGTCATTATGAAATATCAATGAAATCACATAGGCTTCAGCCCTGGATAACAAAGGCAATAGTCAGGGAATGCTTTAGAAAGAAATGATCTTTGAAAAGGGGCATTAAGATTCCAGATTACAAAAGAGATCCCACCCAAACCCCCTTCCCTGCATCAGATCCAGGCTGAACTTGGCATTAACTCTTTGCTTGACTACTTCAAGCACTGCCATACCATAGCACATATCTGAAAATAGGTAAAATATCTGTACGATTGCAGCAACTCAGAAAGTTGCACCATGGCTGCTTTTTTAACCCCTTCCAAAAGAGGGATGCAAAAACCATGCTGAGGCAGTCTCACACAGCCTGCTGCCTCCCTGGCCATCGAGACAGTGAGACTGACAGCCTGGTTGGAAATGTATAGACAGGTAACATGGGCTGCCTGGGCTTTCTCACCATGGTGAAGGGGAAATCTAGAAAACTAGAACAGAGTTGTTCAAGGAAGTCCCTCAGACTATCTGAATCAAATGTGCTTAGCAATGAGCTTTACAGGCAATTCTGGGCTTATTTACAGGAACAAATTTAGTGGAGCTCAAAGAAGTGGGAATAACCTCTCCTTGGAAAGAAAAACATGCAAGCAGTAGTACACAATACAAAAGAGGTGTTTAGCCAATGCTATTACCACTGCTTGTTTACACAGTAAGCAGAACTAATAGAGTGGAAGATATCTGGATGACTTTACCACACGCATTAAACGTGGCTGTGACATCTCCTACAGCAGCAAAACTTGTGGCACAGTGAAGGGGACAGCCATACACCAGGATAAATCCAGCCTGGGTGCCTCTCTAGTGGTCAGCCCCAATTCTAGTGGTCACACTGTCAAACCAGAGCAGTGAGCAGAAGTCTCTCCAGGAGCAGGATGAATCCTCAGGTAGCCAGCTCACAGAAACACACACTGTGCTATTACTTGTATCCTCACGTTGCAGACAAATATAAAAGTATTCACTAACTGTACAAATAGAGAAAAAAGTCATTTTCTGCCACAGTAGTCTCTTCCTTCTTCATATTAAGAACAGTTTTTTTCTCTTTTTATTAAGACCCTAGTGCACTTTTCATATGCTTTGTAATTGCATATTGTTCCCAGCTGTTTGTATTCATTGCAACCAATAACTATAAAATCTGAATCTTATCTCTAGCAGTGTGTAAGAATGAAAAAAAAAAAAAATTAGAGAAGCTAGAAAAAGCCAAACAGTTCCCCTGACAAAAAGCAAAACTATCTGCACCCTCTGACTGACTCTAACCTGCTCTATCAAGCCACCAAGGAGGCTCAGGCATGTGAGCCACTGTATGGAAATGTGCTCCTCAAAATGAAATTTAAATATCTTTAAACAAATCAAATCAAATACCACAGCATGCAGCAAGGCACCCAAGGCTGAGAACACTCTCTGGAGACACTATATGTCAGAGTAGATTTAGCAGTCAAGAATTCACCTCTTGTTTTTCAAGATACAAATTTAGCAGTCTCCCAGGTGATAAGCAAAAGTAAAACTGAAATGTGGATGAAGCTTATTAATTTAGTATTTTAAAACAGTAAGAAACAGCTTTCAAAGAAGCCACAAAGCCCATCACATAGATATCCTTGGAACTCTTGGATATCCTAGGTGTTTAAAATACTCGCTCACTCGTATGTTTTGACACAACTAAACAGTTTGGGTCAAGATGGAAGAGTTGGCAGTTTTTTGCCCTGCACAATTCTAATACTCTCCCTTCCTCTTCCTGTCTGCTATGATAAAAAAGGAAAATTAAAAAGATTAAGGGCACAAAAGAAGAGTTCAAGCTAACCAGTTTTGCTCTGGTAGCAGAAGTGAACAAACAAGCAGCACTCCTACAGTAAAAACAGGCTTTGGGAGTGCAGAAACATGCAAGAGATTATGGTTTCTACCTCTGAACTGCTGCTGGGTTCTGCACTGTGCTGCAAAGCCAAGTCAAACACATTAGTTTAAAGGCCAGTGGCCGGCAATGGAGCAGAAGGGAGAAAACACTCACATTAGCCAAGCAATAGACTGCTGAAGGCAGCAACCAGTTTCTTTTCTTAGCTGCTGTCCGCCTGCACAGTGGCTCTCCTTCATCTCTGTGTGAAGGCTCAGGCTGAGCTCCAGTGAGGGGGCCTGGGGAAAGCCATCTGTGTGCCTGTGCAGGAGCTCCGCTGTGACCTGCCAGCACCTGGAGAGGCAAGAATGCAGCTTCCTAAACCACCTCTGCATGGCCAGCCCTCAAAGTGCAGCCTCAGTAATCTACAGAGAGCAAGCAAAATGCTCCATCATAGGCACAAACACTGCTGTGTTCCATCAAGGTTTCCTGCCAGGCACCACTTTCCCACGAAAGTGTCATTGGGGGTGCCCAGGTTTCCATCCACACCTGCAGCAATGTGACTGTGAGTTAGCACAGCCAGTCTGACCTGGAGGCTTCCCAAAGAGCAAATTCTCAGTAGATGCTGCTGTTGATTGACTTCTGTTACCAGATTCTGAACACCTTGCCCATGACACAGTGCAGAAAAACCCAAACAACTGGCAAAAAAGGGACCCAAAGTGCCTCAGAAATGAACTGCAGCACTGGTGTGATGCCTGGTTATTATGTTACAAACACCAGGATTAAGATCACCAGGTGATACAAAGCCAACTTTAACACAAAATCAGCTTCCCAAGCTTTATACTGTCTTGCAAACCCAGGCAGGGACCAATCAGTTTCCTTTAGGTGAGTTTTATGTCTGCAGCCCTCAGACAGAAAAAATCTTGCTGCTCCTCTGAAAACTCAGAGGAAGGGGAGGTAGAATGATATCCATTAAAACAACAACAAAAAAAAAAACAGAGAAAACAAAAGAATAACTATGGCATGATGTTTTAGAGAACAAAAAAATTCCTCCTACCCCACAGAGGAGTGGCTTTTAGCCCAGATCTGTGTTTAATACCAACATACTAGAAAAATTTTGCATATTCCACAGTTTTATAGACTTCTTTGCTAGTCTACCTTTTCTACTTTCCTCTTTCCATTCCTCCATAAGAAGTTGCATGCTGTTAAGATAAAAGAGCTTTTACAACTCTATAGTGAAGCAAGAAACCACGACTATTTTGAAACCATGACTATAATGTCAAGTCAGAGGAAAGGAAGGTGGATCTAAAATGAAAAAAAAAATCCACATGAGAAATTCATCCACAAAAAAAGTCATTCAGCCATGACTTCTCCAGGAGAAGGAAAACCACAGCAAGCAATAGGTTGATAGAGAATAAAAGAAATGTAGTGAGTAAAAGCTATCTTAAAAATAAGACAGAGGGGCTTGATTTTAAAAAGCATATGACAAGAATTCTCACTAACATGTGACAAATTCTGAAAATCCACATCTGGGGAAAAAAAGAGCACACTTACTTTTAGTAGAGGAATTTAGAAAAGGACCTTATTTGTTCTTAGGGGAGCAATACTTCACCTGCACACACAAATTCACTAGGCTGATCACTACAGCAAGGAAGAGAGCTGATCAGCATCTGCCCCTGCAAAATTGCTATGCAAGGGAAGAACAAACTTTTGAGAAAGTTGTCACACACATACACAGAAGGGACCTTTAATGAAAGGCCCCATTGTTCAGAGTCTTGGGAACCTGCTGACATGGAGGGAAGGAATTATGTTGATGAGCTAGCTGCAGGGTTACTTGTCTGGTAGATTGAGCCACAGTGATCAGGCTGAAAATGACTTGCAGTATTCACTGAGTTCCCCTGAGGCCCTTCCACAAACTAACTGATAGCTGTACAGCACAGGCCGACCCATTCCTTTATGGCAACAATCCCACTGAATTACTGTGCCACTTTTGGTTACACTGTGCATTATCACAGTTGCAAACGGGAGGAGCATAGAACAGAAATAGGAAATAAATGGGATACAAACTCCCTGACAGAGTTCTATAGAACAACCCATGTCATTACCACCTCTTAACAGAAATTCAGAACATGAGTGACAGCCACAAACAGGTAATCACAACTTGATACACACTGAACCACATTATGTGCAAAAACTAGAACATAATGAAAACCAAGTGCACTATCATTGTCCAGTGAAGGTAAAGAAACCAAAGCAAATATACAATATGGAATAGAGAGGAAAGCTGCTCATCTTGAAAAAAGAAACCCAAAACATTAGGATGGATGAGAAGAAAACATCTAGTCAGAGGCACAAAGGATTACAGACTTAGAAAAACTATAGTGTGAAATTGATCAGCCACATTTTTCCATTTGTAAATATCATACATTTAGTTTCTCAGAGCTGTTTAGTTACTTTTACAAAGTGCAAATGAAGGAATGCTGTAGTAAAAAAGAAAATCTACATGAACAATAACTGAAGCGTTGGCAGCTTTCACGGGTTTTAGAGAACAAAGTATTAACCCTGAGTATGTCAAAGCTACATACAGAAGCTTTGACATTCCACTCCCCCATCAGTTAATTACCTCTGACAACTTTGCTTAAAAGGTAGATAATGTTGCATGCCTGCTACTTAACAAGGCGAAGCAGCTGAATTCAAGCCTTTCCTTAAAGCTTTTCTTGACTTTGAGATACCACTCACTACCAGCAGGCTACCAGACATGCCTTAGACCTAACAAAACAATTAAAACCAGCTTACTCTAGTCAAAATATGCATGAGTAAAAAAAAAGAAAAATACATTAACAATACTTAGTGCTAAGTGCGATGAAGATGCAGTGATAAGCAATTGCTTGCGCTACTCTCAGAGAAAATGATGATGTTTTGATCCCGTGGTAGGAGGAAACAGAAAGAATTTTGGCAAACATCTGGAGCCCTGTATGTTGCTGTACACTTTACTTGGTAAACCTCAGGCTAGCTAATGAAGAATTAGGTAGTAGCAGAGACCAGTAGAAGCCAAAGTATCCATTAATTAGGACTTAAGCCCCTACTTTAGAAAAAAAAAAAAAGGCCCACTCCAGTCTATCATCTAAAAAAAGTACATCTTTACCACATAGCAAACTCTACCTTGATTTAAAAAATAATTTCAGATTTTAAGCAGAATGCTTGCAGATCCTTGTTGGCAGACTAAATCTACAAACTGTGTGGTGCTATAAAAAGAAACTATGCTTCCCAGTTCTAAAAGGTCTGGCAAAAGAGTTCAGTTTATGACTGAATTCTTAAAAAAGGCATTAAACTGGTTAATTATGGTGTGAAAGAGGAATCATAATAGATCATATACGGCTTAATTATATGCTTCAGCAAATTATGACAGTCTCATCAAAGAGTAAGATATGGGGCAAAGAGACTAAAAGAATCAAGAACTCTTGCAGTAAGTTCTTACAAATTATTCTCCATTAAGGGTACAAAACAGAGAAGCTTTCCAAAGTTCCTCTTCCCCAATAACTGAACTTCTTTTTTTCATTTCCAGTTCTGTGAAGAGGTGTTTTAAAACAAACTGCTTTTAAGCTTTCTTCTTGTTTTATTGTCACACTTGTGTTACATATGCCAGCACATGTCTACAAGGTGCTACAGCACTTAAATGCACATAACTGCTCCTGGGGGAGGGGATTTCTTTATACCCAAAATTAAACAATTTAATAATGCATAAGTTGCACTAGATGTTGGCAGCAAAAAGAATTAAGAGAACATTAACTGTTAGAAAGAAGAGCCCTCTGAAACCTGGAAGTCATCCCATTTGCAACACAATTTAAAACTGGCACTGGCCTTTGGATATCTTCTGGGTAAGTGACAACTAGATCCATAAAGAATCTCTTTGGATGAGGGACATCAGCCTGGTGCAGAACACCTCCTGTCCTCAGCCTCCTGCACAGCCACAGGGGCAGGAGGAAGCTGAATGCAGGGGACCTCACAGATTCTGCTTTCTCAGCTGCCAGAATCTGTGGACTCTAAAAGCTCCTGGCAGTGCATCATCAGGCTCTGTCTCCTCTGATGAAATGACTGCCTGCGCAGATCCTTGTCTTTCCTTCTGGTGCCTCAGTCTTTTCATTCCACCTTCACTTTACACTTTTTCTGTCTTCTTGCTCATTTCTCCCTTTGCTTCACTCTTCCACATCTGCTTATCCTTTCATTTCTCCTATCATTAAAACAAGGCTTCAGTAACAGACTACAATTACAATAACTTCCAGCAGGGTCACTTTCAACCTGCATCCATGGCATCAGTGTCCAGCTTCAGGACTCCACATCCAGCCTGGATTCACAGAAAAGCCACAGCACTAAAAACTGACCAGGTGCCCAGCTGCAGAACATGCAGCCAATGGTATGTACAAGAGTTAAGTCTGGCTTACAAAGCTTGTGCACTCTCATTCTCCTCCTCTCACATACCCTTATTAGAGCACAAGTTCCTCAAGTCCCAGATTGCTGGATACCTGTATTTCAACCTATGTAGCACAGTCAGGCCCCATTACTGCCAAACAACAATGATGAATGAGAATAATTCATTTGGCAAGTGACAAACTCCAAAAATTGGCTTCTAGTTCCGGTTAGCCAGGATATTTTTCCCTTAAAAGGAAATCAATCAACTACATGGTGCAGGAATCTAAGATGTGAACAGTTTTGCCTGTCTGCCAGAAAAAGTACAGAACATGGATTTTTCCCCAATTAAAAAGGTTACATTGTGAGTTTCATTTTCAGACTTTTAAAAAACCTTATCTTTTTCTACTCAAGAGATTTGAGTGAAGTCAGCAAAGATTCTATGATCTGATAAGAAAACAAGACAGTATTCATTTCTTCCAACAACAGTGATTTCTTACAATTTGAATGCAACAATTCACCCTTACCTCAACTTTGCTTCCTGGCTCATGCTCTGCAGCTGCAAAGTAGACCACCTCCTGTACTTCATCCCTAGGCCGTGCAGAATTCTTTCCAAATACCACCAGTCCCTCTTTAGAACACGGGGGGAAGGCTACAAAACAGTAACTTGGAGGAGCTGCAGCCATCCTAGAAAGGAAAGAAAGCATAAACAAACAAAAGTAGTGTTTTTCTTTATTCATAACTGCATACATTAGAGAATCAGTCAGTCTACTGGTACTAACCGTAGCTAAGAGGGAATGCATTCCCTCTGTCAGTTGACTGGCCAATGATAAGGAAAGAACAGGTCAGCTCAAAGGAAGCTTATCTGAATTTAATTTTAAAAATACGATAATTTTCATCATTTTTCACCCAAGCTTTGTGAAGCCATAAACAGGAAAAAAGGCAAGAGAACTGTGCCTTAGTGAGTCTGCTTAGTCCCCACTGAAAGAAGATATTCTGCACTGGAGCTGCTCGGGAACACGTGACCTAGATATATTCTGCTGACTCAGACAAGTGCAGAGACAGAATAACTTTAAATAATTTACTCCCTCTTGCTCACATGCACTTTAATAGTTTTAAAAAGGAAAGATAAAACATGTTTGAGGGATTCCTGAGAGAGGACAATAGTATAACTGAAAACAGAACAAAGATACAGCACAATTACATCAAAAACTGTCAGTCAATTTATCTACTCAGATGGGAGAGAGACTGAAGCACTAATTGCACTTTATTTTCTCTGTGGTTTGTCTGCATTGCTGCTCTTACCTAAAGTTAATTGATTGCTGTTTATTTGTTTATGTAGGCTAACGTGAAATGTTTATAGGATAGTGTTTAAACACTTTAAGTGTTTAAGTGTTAAGCCATTACAATATATTAAGAAAAAATATAAACTGTTTCAGGACTATTACACTCCTGTAGCTGGTCTTGTGTACATTGCCATATCTAACCTTTTTTTCCAGCATTCAGGAAAACTCCTGGCACATATGCCTAAAAAAAGAAAAATGTGGGGTGTTTATCACTTGTTAAGAAAGCACTCAATGCAGATGTCTGAGATTTCTTCATAGCTCTTATCACAGCAATAGAAATTCAGCCTCCAAAAAAGCAAACATGTTCCTCTCTTCCACAATATCCTGAAGAAGTAAAAATACTTGCACACATTTGCACTCCTTAGAAACAACCAGCACATGAGTTTCTCACCCCAAATTCATCTGCAAGACAATGCTGGGCATGGGGGAAAGTGCAAAGCTGCTTTTTTTACCATTAGCTTGTAAATGCTTCAAACCATTCAAATTTGGCTTTTTCTTTTTTTTTTAAGCAGTGCCATTTAAGTATATACTCCTCACAGAATAGTAGATAATAAAACAGAGGAAGAATTCATTTTATATAAAGACCGTAATCCATAAAATGGTAATTGTTTGCCTGTGGACTATGAACAGGTCACACAGATGTTCAACCTTGCAAAAAAAGTTCAGGTAGATCCATGTTAGAAGTGCCCTCTACCAACAGAATGTGAGGCAATGAATTGTCCAGGGAACCCACACAATCTTTCCATTTAGGTAAAATTATACTCATCCACTTGAGCTGAAAATGCTTTAGAAAACAAACAAATCCCTTTTCATAAGCAGAGTTTTGACCAGTGGGAAAGGACAAGCTACTTTGAGCTGGAATTACTTCAGCTGATAAAACACATCTGTCAGACAACACTGGACTGCAGACCTGCCTATTGCACCTCTAAATCTGGGATGGCTCTACATGAGTGTCCTGCACATGGACACAATAAAAAGCCCACATCAGCTGCCACTGATGCCTGCAAGTCACCAGAGGATTTGGGGTTTAACTGGAACTCAGTGTGCATGTAGAGGATTGCCCAACCTTCATGACTAATGAAACCATTCAGTACTTTGCTATGAATTATTCCTGCATTAAGCCTGTGTATTACTGTGTTGGTGATGTCAATGGAACTGCTTTCTAGCACTCTGAGCGCCCATCTGCCTTCAGGTAACTCATCTTTTAGTGTGCCAAATTTGTCTTCTGATACATTGCCAGATGAGCCAAAATCTTGAATAACTTGCAGACTTACTGAGGATCTCACTATTGAAAAATAGTATTTCCTTTATTCAAAACACTAAGCAGATTTATTTGAAATACATGGCATGGCTGAAAAACATTAGGCATCAAAGAGCCAAGCAAGAAAGGTTAAAATTATATACAATACTAATTTTTATTAAATTAATACATAAACATATAGGCAGATAGGCTTAAAAAGAGGGAAAATGTTTTAGCACTCTGTTACTGAACATATATGAAGGTATGCAAGGCAGATATTTACATAGCTACAGTCTGAGTAGATAGGGAAAAGAATTAAAAGCTTGTAGGTATCTAATGCCCTTCAGATTTCTGAAACCTCCCTGAAATAAATAGCCTCAACTGTATGTGTGAGATTTTTTTTTACCCCTTAAATATACCAACAGTTACTGAACCTAAAACAAATTGCCATTTTGGTAATGCCTTTTAAGCACGAAAGTATGAGTAAGCTTGTCTATAACTAGAGTTCCCTTCAACACACAGTATATTTCATAAGTATGAGCAAGCTACCCAGTAACTAAAGGTCATTTCAACACAGTGTATTTCATACAGGCAAGTATATAACAGTCAAACAGTATGTCAAATGTTTTAACCTTATCCTGAAAACACAACAGCCAATGAAGGAGTTGGCACTAGGATCTCAGAATACATTTTAAAGAAGGCCATCTACTGCAGTTTAAATCTACTCAGTTTGGTAGGTAGCACTTTTTCCCTGAACCTCACTTGACTCATTTTGAATATGACAACCTCACTGGGTTCATTTTGAATATGACATGGATGGCCATTTCTCAGATATACCCACAACCTCTATTTGTTCAGAACTCCACTGTATCTTCCTCCATCACGTACCTAAAAAAGTCTGTTAGCAGCCACCTATCTAAGCAGGAGATTTCTACTTGCCTATTTCATGTCCTTCTTTTCTTTATTCAGCTTCAGGTTGTCCTCATGCTCATTTTCAGGTATTTGCCACCTCTTTGCCCTCTCACATGTGCTGAACATCAGTGCTGAACATCTTTCACCCACAGGAGGAAAAGAACACTCCTTCAGAGTACCTCTGATAAATCAGCCTGACTTACAAAACCACCTACTGTTATAATTCCTACACTTTTTTTCACAGACAGTTTGTTCCTCCAGTGAAAGGTAATCCTGAAAACCTTAGAAAACACAGGGAGTGACTGCAAATAGATCTCAAAGAACAGCTTGCTGCCAATTCACACAGTTCTTTACCACAGTGCATATTAAGCATACTGGCCTGATTTTCTCAGCAGACCATACCTCAGACCTACATTTTGGTGCAGAGGTAAACCTATACCATATGTCTCAAGTGCAAACCATTACACTCATAGTTAGCCACTGCAAGTTCAGAGAAACAGGGAGTGTACAGACCATATAGGCTATAACAAATATCACCCTGCATATGGAAGCCCTGGAAATAGACAGAACTGTACTTTATGCTGTGCCACTATATAATAACTGCTGCAGTTGCAGGGAGTTAACAGGCACCATGCTTGGTTGACCTCAAATCACTGCAGGCACAAAGGTTGAAAAAAGAGCTCTGAGCAGCAGCCACAAGCTAATATACTCCACTTGCTATCTTTTTATTTGACAAAAACATGCTACAGCAGGGATGCAATATTCCACCTGGTCATATTTTTTTTCCAGTCTCCTGTGTTCTGACACTACAAAGAAGAATTACTTAACAAGTTCCTTTATTAAGATCTTCTCATTGTGATAAGTCCCATTTAACACCTGACAAGCCAAATTAATTGTATGAATATATCACCACTACTGTCAGTGGTAAAACAGACAGTACTGAGTTCGTAAGTATTTTAATGCAGAAAGAAAGGAGTAACAAACATTGGGCAATCATAGAATCAAAATGATCATGATCATCGAGTCCAACCTTTGAGTAAACATCACCACATCGACTAAATCACAGCACTAAGTGCTATATCCAGGGGTTTCCCAAACACCTCCAGGGATGGTGACTTCATCACCTCCCTGGGCAGCCTGTTCCAATGCTTAACAAGCCTTTCAGTGAAGAAATTCCTCCTGATGTCCAACCTGAGCCTCCTGTGGTGCAGCTCTAGACCATTTCCTCTTGTCCTGTGACTGGCTGCCTGGAGAACAGGCTGATCTCTACCTGGCTACCTGGTTGTAGAGAGCAATAAGGTCTCCCCTGAGCCTCCTTTTCTCCAGGCTGAACACCCCCAGCTCCCTCAGCTGCTCTTCATAGGACTGACTCTTCACAGCTTCATTGATCTTCTCTGGACAAATGTCTGGCTCCAAATACCACAATGGGAAACAACAAGTACAGCAATTATCAGGGCTTTATAAACACGTCTGAACATCGCTATGCTCCTGAAATAGTGTGAACATGGGTGTGTCATCGCCTAGCACCACCTCAAGAAAACTAACCCATAAATCTTGATAAACACAAAACACCAACTTCCAGGTTGAAAATATCAAAACTGGAAACATTTTACTCTGGAGTATTTTCCATTTCACAGCATGAGGATCTTACAAACGCTGACACATATTAAAAAAGCTCACAAATTCCAATTAGAATAACTTATACTATTAAATATCTATCCACAATCAGAAATTTAAAGTGCTCAACACAGAATAAAATTGCTATTAAATATGTACATACAGCTTGTGACAATCTAATGGAAACTTCATTTAGATGCCATTTTTCACTTACAGAAAAAAAAAGAACAGACAAATAATGCTGGAAGAGAGATTAACACATGGAATAGAGATTGCAGTATCCCATCCTCCACTTCATGAACGAGTGTCAGAGGCTGAAGCCATGCTCTTAAGAAAATAGACAGGCATAAATAATTCAGTGTGCTTTGGAGCCTTCCTTCCCCCCAGCCCAAGAAAACTGAAATAGCTACACATCCACAACAAAGCAATGTCAGCTTAGCATGACAGAGTCCAAACTAAAGAAAGGAAGATTTTCATAGTAACTCACTCTAGATTCTTTGGGCTCTTATTCTGTTATTTTTCCAGAATAACGCTGTGTTTCTCTGTGCTTTCTCTGAAAGCTGTAATTTGGTACTGCAATAATCTTTTATAAAGCTCAAGAATCTGACTGCCACAATAAAATTGCTTCTCAGAAAAATAACTTTATCATCCCACATAAAATAGATGTTGACTTTTAAAGTCAACTAATTTTCTTTGTTTACCAAAATAACCTGAAGACATTAAGCACAAAGCAATTACTAGTTTTACAAAGCTACAAATTATGTGAAAACTGGCTCACCAACAGCAGCTTTCAGTTGCTGTCTTATTAAGAAAAAAAAATTATCAAAAAAACCATATTTTTTGAACAAAATAAATAGTTTTACGAACTACTATGATCTTGGAGCTCTTATAACAAGCTATTGTTCAAGTACTTCCAAAACTTATAACAGTACAACTGGATTTACTCGTTTTTTTGTCTTTTCTGTCAACTGAAAAACAAAACAATAGGTTTATAATGAAAGTGCAGCACTCACTAAGAAGCAGTGGGTAATAAAGAGGATTGGTGTGAGAAAAAAAGGGTGAAAGTAAGAGTCTGTTTTGAAATTTAATTCATGTTTATTGAACTAAACCAATATTCGCCCTTCACACTTCTTTTAACTGCTGCTCGCTTAATGCCCTGCAACTTTTTCTCAGGAAAAGGTAGAGACACTGCTGATGTCACATATAAAAACCCTTTGGCTTTAACACAAATTTCTGAAATGTTAGTTAGTAGTTATTGTTAATCTCAATTAAGATTTATACCAGATGACAAAGTTTTGAGAGGAGCTTTTCCTGTGTAGAGCAAGTCCTTTCCCACAACACACCATTTAAAGACATTTTAAGTGATGTACATCTACAAACAGCTCTGCCTCTAACACAGTACACAGAAATTGTTTTCTACACAATACAGTCTCTTGCTCAAAAATTTAATAGTATCTAGTCATTGTCATGTATAAAGTAAAAGGTGCTACATGAGAAGTCAACTGCCACCAATACAAATCCTCTTCACAAGAAACTGAAGCAACACTCAAGCAGATATTAAGGATATTAAGCTTCAGTGAGACCAAACAGTCAGCACTGACACCAGAAGAGCATTCACCTTGTGCTGTGATGAGTAGCATTCAGCTGTAAAATTTGTCTTATATTGATTTGACTCAGAAGCTGGCAAAACTTCAGCTTGATCAAGCCAAACCTTCACCTCACAGCATAATTGCTGCGTTCATTACTCAGCACAGCTGTGCTAGCAAGCATGGACAGAGTGAGGAACAACACACCTTGCTTTCAGTCACCTTAGTGATGTGAATACATCACACAGACTCATCTTCAAAATATTTTCTGTGTCTGTCTTCAAGAGCTTTGTTGGTATAACTGTCAAGCTCTCTGAAGCTCAGACATGATCAAAGCATCGTACAGGATGAAGACTAAACTTCTCCAAATTCCCAATTTTTCAAGCACACCAGTGATTGCCCTAGAGAACCCATTATTAATGCTGGTAATAATCAACATAATGCTTTCAAGACAACACAGGTGTCCACAAAAACAAGTGTGGTAGTGTTAACACTAGGGTTTCATCTCAGACCTCCAGAACATCAGTTTTATTGATCAGTAGTTTGGCCAGAACATCAGTTTTATTGATCATATTGCCTGATCTTTGCACCCTCACTTCTTTGGTTTCTTCAAATTAAAGCTGGACTTTAACAGGTAGCAGGAACACAGAGGCTGCTAAGTTCTTTGCTGCTAAGTTTGGACTACATTCTGGTGGTGACAGCATTTTCTTTAATATTTCTCTTACAAAAGAGATTTAAGCTGCTTTTAAGGTCCAGAGAGCACATTAAACCTTTTATGAAGACATATAATGTGGTTTTGTGTATTAAAGGATGACTATTCCTCACTGTACTTTGTGCTTTTATAAAATAAAAACTCAGCTGTGCTAATACTGCTGAACTATTTCAGTAACATTTAAAGATTTCAATAAACCTGTTTGCATTGCAACCAGAAAGAGTGATCTAATCTGCAAGAAACATTTACAATAAAAAACAGAGAGGCAGTATATGAGCAAGGTTCCTCAGATTTGGATCAAGACTGTCTCATTAGGAAGGAAGGAACATAGGGAATGGGCCTGCATCATTTATTATTATTATAAATACATGCATCATTTATTCTCAACTCTTCCATGTTTTTAATGGGGTGGCAAAAGAAAGGTCAGTTACAATTGTGAAAACGTTGTTCAGGGCTTAGTTGTTGGTTTTCAACCTCTATTTTAACTTTCAAACTAAGATGTTTCTTGTGCCTGAGACAAGCTTGTATTTCCATTTACAAATCAAGCCCAGCATCTTATGCACATAGAGACATGTGATCTCTGCACCCTGCAGAAAAGCAGTGCTTCCAAAAACAGAAATGAAAAGCAAAATTCATTCAGCTGCAGGCACAGAACAAAGACAGCAAACTGAAAGGCACAATAATAATATTGTTCCCATCTAAGGAAACACTGAAAGGTTATTTTTTTATAATTGAAATTTTGGACAGTTTTAATGCATGACTTATCAGGACAGAGGAAGATTGCATGTATTAAGAAATCAGAAAGCAGAAATTGCTCCTGAATATAAAGCACAAAACCATGCCAGATCCCTGTGTCCCTATGGTTTGGACATTTCATTATCAGACCTAAGTCAAATTGTTTGACTCTTTCCTAACTACCAATGGATGATGACACCAATTTACCACTTGCAGGTGTGACAACCAGCTGTGATTGTTTCTGTCCCTCCAAGCTGTGCCTGACAAGATATCCAAGAGGAATTTAATCAGCATCTGAAATTTAGCAAGCCATGCTCAACACTTTTTTTTTTTTTTTTTTTACATTAACTACATGCTGAAAATTTCTCAAGAATTTACTCAAAATGGAAAATGGGCAACACCTCAGACTTTGAGTCAGGGATTTGGGATAGCCTTTTTCCCCAGTAAATTTACTTTTATTTTTGCATTATGAGAAATAGCAATTCCCTACACAGGCATAAAACCAAGTTGCACTTCAAAGCTTTACTAAGCTGTATGCTCCCTTCAGTCATTTAACTGAACAAATGCATAACAGGCCTGGAAGGAATTGAAAATATTTCTCTTGCTGTATGTGGGAAAGTTTGGAATATTCCTGGCAACAGCTGCCAGATTGCTTTAGACTGTCTAAAAAAAAAAATCAGGTAGTGGCCATCAAACGAGCATTCTAAAACTCTTCAGCACTTTAAGTCCTAACAAATGGTGAGATTTCAGCTGTTATAAAAGTTTACAATCCCTTGACGAACTAGTTCTATTTTAATTCTGTAATACACCCTTGTCCAAAGTATGTCCTTGCTTTCAAAGCAGGCATCTTTCAAAATAAGACAGGATCTTATTTTTTGCCCTGTGTAATCTGAATTATGTTAATGAAAACATAGTTCTATTTAAAAACAAATCAGGGTCAGTCATCCAGAAGACAACAGATTTCAGACTCGTTTCCATCACAGGCTGCACATACAGGGAAAATTCATTATTTATACAGACTTTTCACTGAGTGGGTGTCAGTGCTCTTAATTAAGTCTCCAAGCAGTCACAGAACTCTATCCCTTTTGTGGCTCTTATCCCAGCCGGCAGTTTAAGGTCATATTTGTAACACTCTCCATTTTGTAGAGAAGCACCTGTTTTCTTGCTTCTGTCACTGGGGCAGAGACCCTTGTTAGGGGCTGCTGGCATCTAAAGCATCTTTGTACAACGCCCAAGTTCATAATGAGAAGCTGCAAACTGCTGCATAACTCTTGGCCCTGCAGCTTTTGCTTTTTGTGAAGAGGCAGCACAATCGCGTTTTGCGGTTCAGCCGGGTCCCCGTCCCTGAACAAGGGAGACTGTCCACCTCCTCACACAGCTGTCTAATGCACACTGACTGCTCATCACTTCAAATTAGCAACACTGTTATGCTAACAAGGGGCAAAATAAAAAGCATCAAAGTAGTTTGCTGGAAGTCTCCCTTTAAGTTTTTTTTTTTATTATTTAAGTTTTAAATATACCCTAAAAAATAGAAAGTGTCGCAACACTACCCATAACAGCTCTCAAATGTTAGAGTGTAACACAGCACCTTGTCAGAAACCAGGCATTTGGGGACTTCACAGAGAGCCAGGTCTGGGTAGCAATTCTGTTTCTCAATCTGCCGAATTTACAGCAAAGAGTAAAATACACTATGGGGACAATGTCCATCTTCACAATTCTTCAAGTTCATAATAAAGAAATTCTTACTAGAAGCTTCGAACACCTGGCAAACTTTCCAACATGCAAGCTAAGTAAAGCATCCATAGTTGATGACTTCAGAAGGAGAGTGGGGAGAGCCAAATTCAGCAGCCTTTACCAAAGATACCAACCTTGGCACTCGCACATACATGGAGCTTAAATCACGCCGTATTTTACCAACAAAAAACTACAAATGTCTTTCAAAACTGGAAGAGACCTTTAAAAATCTCAAGCTCTAAGCATCAAAAATACTTGTCTGGGGAGGACAAAAATGACTGATACCAACAAAGGATTTTCATCCACCACATTTGCCTCAATACACCATCTGCCTTTTTAGACTGTTTATGTAAGCTCTGGGACATAAGCTACTTGCAAAAGTTCATAGCATTATAAATTATTTAAGTTAATTTCAGTGTTGGTTCACCTCAAAAAGCCAAAAGTTCTGTGTTCACAGAGACCTACTTCCCAAGTAGGAATATGATTGGAGGGTTTTCAAGATTTTGTTTTGCCTGGCTTGAAGATTTAGAGTGCATATTATGAACAAAAAAGCATGTTTGGAGGTGCCCTAAATCACTAATTATAAAACAGCTTTTAGAGCAATAGCTGAAACTGTAGTAGCCTACAACCAAATGAGCCAGTCACTCCACTTCTCAAGTTCATGTATTTATTATTTTTTAAACTAGTCAACATAGACACATAGTTTGCATCACAAAATTTACCAAGTTTACTGCAGCACAATAATTTCTCTGGGTTTATTCAAGTTTCATATCTTACAGGTATGGATGCCTTTTCTCAGTTGTGTGACACTTTTTCATAGGGACAGATTTACAAGCATGTGCATGCATAGGATCAAGGGCCTTAGCTGTCTTCTGTTTGAGAATCTGGTTTAATATGATTTATTTCCCCTTTAACTATCAGTACTAGAGAATTTTAAAGGCAAATTAATCATAGCCTGTAGCATTATTATAGTAGCACAATTAGAGATGTCAGTTTCGTAGGCTGCTGCAGGAAGGTATATCTGCTCATCAGTGACTGAAACCAGCACATACCCATCTGAGCGTAACAGTATGCTCAGAAAGGCACATGAAGGCAGCTAGGTTTCAAGGTGACCACATGAAAAGGCACCTTCAAGAAACAGATTGGGGGGAAACAACCCTCGCCGCGTCCTTAAAGAGCAAAAAGGAAAACAGCAGCGACTAGAGAGTGCAGCCAGCGAAGACGAGTGGCCGAAGAGCCTTGCTTCAAACAGGAAGGCAAAGGACAGCCGGGGACAGCATCTGCTGATGCCAGCTCCCGGCACTGAGTCCTCCCCCACGGCCTGGCCGGGGGAGGCGGCGGCTCAGCCCCGGTACGGGAGGCCCGCAGAGCCCGCACGGCGGTGCGGGAGCAGGTGCGCGGAGCCGCCGGGGGACATCGCCCGCACCGACTCCGGGAGAGCGGCTCTGCGCCATCCTCCCGCGCCATCCTCACTGGTCCCCTCCCGCGCCATCCCCCACGGCTCCCTCCTTCTCTGCCTCCCTACATCATCCCTTGCCTCCCCTGTCCTTGCCTCCTACCCTGTCCACCGCCGCCGTCCGGCGCTGGCGGGGCGAGCCCCGCCGGGAAGGTCGCTGCCCGCAGACCCCGACACTTTCCCCCGCGCCGAGAAGTAACACACCGGCCCGGCCGCGCCGCTCCGAGGAGGAAGGGGACGGGAAGGGGATGGGGAGGTGATGGGGAGGTGATGGGGAGGTG
>JANPWX010000172.1:3892578-3911798 GCA_024734555.1 Trochalopteron elliotii
CGGCGGAGGGCGCGGCCCCGACCGTGCTGCGGTCGCTCCCGCACCGGGGGTACTCAGGAGCCGTCTGGGCAACGCGAGCCCGTGGTCCGTGCTTTGGGATGACCCTGGACCAGATGCCCCACTGTGGTCCCTTCCCGCCTGACCCGTTCAGTGATGCTGTGGAGAGCCATCCACATTCGGTTTGTTGTCCCTCAGCCCGTCTCGAGGACCAAGAGCGTGTCGGAAGAGAAGGGGCTTTTTTTATTCAGTATTTTTTGGCCTTACGGCTAACTTGTCTTCCTCTGTCTCACACAGAGGGTAAGTATAAGAAGTGAAGCGGGTGTTTTGACATATGGCTTTTACCTCAGTCAAACCACTGTGTAAGAGTTCTCCAAACTTCGCAAAGCTGAGGAGATGACCTCATCAGGAGAAGAGTTGTTTCCTCAAGGAAAGGGTTGTTAAGGATTAGAATGGGCTGCCCAGGGAGGTGTTGAAGTCACCGTCCCTGGAAGTATTCAAGAAATAGCTGGGCTGGCATTTAGCGGCATGGTCTAGTTGACAAGGTGATCAGTCAAATGTTGGGCTCAATGATCTTGGAGATCTTTTCCAACCTAATTAATTCTGTGATTCTGTGGTTTACAGCTGAGGAATTCCCGCCTGCTCATGTGAAGTGTCACAGAGGACTGCTGCTCCTCCAGCAACTGAACCTCCAGGGACCTCTCAGCTCTTTGGATGCAGCAGCACCACCAGGTCCCAAGAAAAGCAGTACCCCCTGTCCCTCTGAGGCCTCATTCACAGTACAGCATCCCTCAGCCATGGCATGTGGAGCAGATAGCCTGTTCTCTCTGCCAAACCTGCCCAAGTGGGGCTGTCCTCTGTGCTCCATCCTCAGCATGCAACCTGTGCCTCCATACAGAGGTGAAAATAGTTTAACTGCTAAGTATAATCATGCATGTCTCTGCATAAATGGTTAAACTGCTAAATATGGTCTAACACGTATGGTTACATGGTGCTATCTCTGTCTTCAAGGAGAAGAAGAACTTTGCTTCACATTCCACCAATTCCTGCCCTTGAACCAGACATTTAATGTGCAAAAGAGACTGCCAAGTATGTTTGATAGGAAGATAGGAACGTTAAAAGGAAGCAGGGGAAAAGGTCAGAGAGGCAAGGACGAGCCAGTAGAGATATTAAAGACCATTACAAACTTGAGTATTTCACCATGAGAGGAGAAAGAAGCAAGTATGGTAGGCTGGTACAGCAGTACCACTTAAATATCACACTGCCTGTTAGATCAGAAGATCTGATTTAGTAACCTGGCTAAAGAGAAAACAAAAAGCCAGACAGAATCTGCATATGGCACCCCGTATTTAAAGAAAATGTAGACAGAAAAATTCTGAAACTGTCTGCATCAAAAAAAATTTCCTCTCATCACCACAAACAGCACCACGGTCTGTGTCTGTTCAGAAACTGTGGATAAGCTTTGGACACTGTTGCCGTCAAACTTAAATGCAGACCAAAAGTTGCAGCTTCATTATATACATAAGACAGAAAATAGTTTTCTGTTCCCAGTCTCAGTGAATGTGAAATACTGTGGCATTGCACCTTTCTGGGGTATGTCAGTAGCCTGAATAGGGACTACTTAGGCTTTTGATTAAAAAGCAGGGCTGATCATTAGCAATATGGAGCCCTTCATACTCTAAGGGTTTCCATTATATATTTCAAGCAAGACCTTTTTTTTCCTCTGCTATCAGTTTTGCTGTCATCAGAATTACATTTCAATGTGTTTTACAACAGGAAAAGACTGTAAATCTCCTGCTTAAGATATATAATTGAAAGGTGATCTGAATCACTGAAAAGCTGAGGACTTTATACCAATTTAATTGTAACAAGTTTAGTTGAACATAACCCAAATTCCTTGCTCCGGAGTTACATTAAGGATGAACTGCATCACAGGCAGCTTGCTTCTTAGAATCAGAAAGACAGCTGATGAAAAGAGCAGGTGCAATTTAGAAATGGGTTTAAATTATATCCTATAACTCACCACTTATATTACCTATATTATGCTCACTTAGATGACTAAGTCTCTTCTCTAATTACACTGGAGATGATTATGGCTGAGAATAATCTACCTAAGAATTATTAGACTGTCTACAGAATGATTACATACTGTCAACACAGAAACCATTGATGCTTCCTTTCTGTGTAAGCTGTCATGAACTGTGTAAAGCAGCAAGGATGAGCGGTTAGACCACAGTACTGGGAATTGAGAGAGCCTGGAGTGTATGTTGTTCTGCCATAAGCTTGCTGCTTGGCTTTGGATAAATCTTGTAGCCTCACAGTAATTAAATTATCTCACACAAGAAATGGGGAGAGCATTTACTCAGAGCTGCATCTTTGAAATCTTTGAATGGAGATTGCTGCGTAAGCAGAAAATACAAAATTATAATAATGAAGACAAAGCCACAATGCTTGTCTATTGATTATTTCCTCTTTAAAAACATAACTGCAATAATGTATGGATTTTATAATTTTTTTTTCTCATGTAAAAGATTGGTTTCCAATGGGATGCAAAATCAAATAAGAAGAGCAGGAAGGACACCTCTTTAGAAAAGAGAATTTCAAAGAATCTTTGTTCCATGTCTTTTATGTGAAAGGAACAGAACAAAAGGCAGACACTGCAATATACAGCTTAAGTTACAGTGGGTTTTTGGTTTTCTTTAACCGCCTCCTTAGTTGGAGATCAAAGCTGATTCAGCAGAACCGAATTAGCAGTACCCCAAAATCATCAAGACACTGCAGCACTAGTCTTTGTTTCCTTATTTCCAAAATACTTTCCTCAGCAAGTTCAAGACAGCAGCCATGCAGGCATACAACGGATGGGACTAGTTTTCTCAATAAACTGTGTTTAGGAGAGAAGTTGACTTAATGTAGATAGTAGAAAATACCGTCTAAATATTGAAATTATATGAAGAGGCTTAAAATGATAGATTTTGGTGGAAGGGTAGTACAGCCAAGAAAACCTTTTTGTTGGTATTCATTTTTGTCATTTCAGGGCATCATCTTACTCGTGTTCTTTCAGGTAGAACACTGATTTGGAGTACCTAAACATCAGATGAACTTGGATTGTTCAGAAGAAATGTACTTGGTTGCTGAGGGAATCTAAGCCTATACCCATGAAGACATCCCACTAAACTTAAATGGTTCCTCTTACAATGAATTACAGGAAGAAAAGAGCTCCTTGTATACAGAAGAGTAAGTATTGAAAACGCCTGATACCCTAGATGATAGTTCCATCATAGGCCAGTAAATTGAACTGATGTCATAGAATGAACTTAAAGATCAAGAAGTATCAATGACACTTGGGTGTTTTGGGGTATTTTTATATAGTCAGAAGACTGGACCAGAGAATTGAGAGTAATTCTTCCACACTAAAGGTGGCTTCCATCCATAACAAAGAAAAAGGATGGCAGGTGCTGGATTATGATGTAAAATAAAGATATCATTTGCTGAGCTCTGTGAATGTTCAAAATGAAAAAGATAGGAGAAATCCTGGCTGCAGCCTCTTTATCCAGTTATACCATTGAAGATTAATCTATGGAAATGGCTGCAGCTGTACATAAAATGTGACTGTAGGCACAACGGCAGGCTTAGATGCTGAGCTCTTATTCATGCACCACAGAAGGTGATTCATATCCCCATTACACAAGTGACATAACAGAGCACAACTCCTCAGTGTGACACAGACAGAGTGCTGCAAGGATTCCAGGCATGCTGCAGTTACTCTCAGTGTCCAGAAACCTGCTAGGCACAACAGCACTGAACCACACAACCAAGCTGCTCCACTGCCCAGTCAAGAAGGTTGCCTACTGCAGGAGTAATGTTGTATCAAAAAATCATCCATCTGTTGCTTTGTTTTCATAAATTTTCTCATTTTCCTTATTTTAATTCACAGAAATCTGGGACAGAATATTTATGTTGTCACTCTAAAATGTATCACAGGACACATTTATTATTATTGGCTTTTTTAATGTGTTAGAACGCCACTTGTAACAATGAGGCTAAAGCACTTGACAATAGCTAAAGACTCATAATAATAAATAGTCCAGGCAGGTGCACTGTCATCCTGAGAGGGTGAGTCAGTAATGACAACAAAGCAGCAGAAAATACAGAAAATACAGCATTACTTTCTTATGCAATGAGCCTGTTTAATCTTCATCTATGCTTCATAGGTTTTTTTTTGTTTTTTTTCATAGTTTTTGCAGCATCAAAAACATTGGCAGGCCAATGAACTGCAAAAGGCATCTCGCTTCCCTCCACAATAAGTGTGCTCCAGTAACTATGTACAGTGTTACAGTAACTAAAATTATATTAAAATTCAGACATAGGTTTTTTCCTCAGCCTAGCATTATTTTTCAAATTGCAACAATGTGAACATCAATAGGTGACACAAAATACATTTTTGGTGTTATGTGGGTGATACGGGAGTTCATTAAAGTGACTGCACACCTGCAGCAGTTTCATGTCTTTTATTAGCGTGTCATGACTAAATATTTGTGTGTGAATTGCTGCAAATTAAATCATAGCACTTGGAGAAAAGATCGGACAGTAACACAAGGGACAGCAAATTCCCCTGTGTGATGAATTAGCCATCTGGTGCAGTGCAAATAGCACTCATTCAGGGGAGGTTTGGTTAGTAACCACAGCAACAGGTCTGCTGAGTACTCCTAAAAGTTATGCATGTATCAGCAACCTTTTCTCTCCTCCCATACACATCATTCACTGGGGACTGTGAGTATGTCTTTCTTGGGCTACAGATGTTTTTGCTGCAGCATTTTCCAGTATTCCATTTTTCAGGAGACTTAAAACTTGGAGAGTTTTGGTTTTGGGGGTTTTTTTTGGGTTTTTTTGTGGGTTTTTTTTTTTTTTTTTTTTTTTTTGGGGGGGGGGGGGGGTTTTGGGGTTTTTGTTTTTGTTTTTTTTTTGTGTGTGTGTATGCGTTTGTTTTTGTTTTGGTTTTGGTTTTTTTATAAGTTTTTTTCCCAACTTAATTTAAAATTAAGCCATTTTCCTTATTCATGGAAGGGGTAGATAGCTGCAAGGTGGGAAGAAATCACTGATAACAGAAATATTTTTAACTAAAATAAAATAAGTGCTTTTGGCTCCTGTACTTCCAAAAGGCTAGGAAAAATGTGTTTTTTCTAAAATGTTCACAACTGAGTATCTCTGTCATGAGAGTCCATGTTTACACAAATGGTCTTATCCACAAGGTACAACTGGAAGATAGTAGTTAATAGACTGGCAAAATTACAAAGCTCACATTGTATTGTAAGTTTCATGCTGATTGCATGTTATTCCTTATGTACATATTTTAACAGAGAAATGTAAATAATAAATTACCCAGGAGTTTTTAACCTTCCCCATATTTGCTGTGGATATCAGCCAAGAAAAACTGGATGGTACTGAGAGATATTCCCCTGCATATCTTCCCTGCTATTCCCTGCCAGCCCAAGGGCCCTGGTGTTTTCTCCAAGCCTGCCTGCAGCTTTACTGGTGTGAAGGAGTGGTGTGACACCACAAACCTGGCTGGTGCCACTCCATTCTGTCCTGAGGCTCTGACACATCCCACTGACAGCTGCCTGCTCAGGAAACAAGGTGTGAAGGTCCAAAGCCAGCAGAGGTCTGGCAGAGCAGACCTGGTGCCCTAGAGCCCACCCCACATAGTCCCAGCACTGTGTGGGTGCAGGTTGTGGCTGTTTCAAAAGGTGCCGTGGTGAGCTGGGCTTGGCTCAGGTTGGCAGGAACAGAATATGATACCAAGCACATGGGAGCATTGGCTGCTTCTGCTCCATACGTGCTCCCACTGCAATTGGTGCTGGTTTGTCAGCTGCAAGATGAGCACCACATGTCTGGGAGCTTTGCTTCAGATTGTTTTGCAGAGGTGGAGTGTTGGATTACATCAGAGTGCATTGCACATTACAATGTCCACGTGAACATGTGAAGCCCAGGTTTTAACCCAGCTGCTGGTAGTGAGAACAGCAGTACAGACATGATGGCACATAAGGGCTGAGATACTGGATGCAAATGTAAATTCTCACCTTCTCTAAAAATGAAGGAGCACCACCAGTCTTGTCTCTCTTAACTATTGTGGTCAATGTTGCTAAGAGTAAAATCCAGCAGGTCATGATTTTCTTTCAGCTATAATTAGCCCATACCCAGAGATGGACACAGGTTCACCAAAATCATTTTGCATTGCATTTGTGGAATGAAAACCTATTCTCAAAGATATATCCCAGCAGATTAGAGAGACCAGAGCTAAACTCTGCTATTTACTCCCAGAGAGAAAGCAGGCCAAGCACACAAAAGTTCACTACTCAGGGAAAGTGGCAGAAGAGGAAACATAGCTGCTTTAAAGAAATTTCAATGGCAATAACATGAAAGAGGACAGGATTGATTTAATGCTTCCAGTCTGACTCCCAGATGAGGAATCAATTATCCTGCATCATTTAATCTCCTTATGCAGGTCATGACACAAACTAGAAATTAGAAGCATCGTGTCTAAAATGAAGAGCAGCTCTTAATGGTAGTTAGCATCAGCCTCAGATTTTTTAGAGGAAAATATAGCTAGGATTTGGGGAGCTCTGAAGAGCTGGCTCCACTGAATTTCTGCAGTCAGACCCTAATATTTTAAAAGTGGGTTCATCCTTGTTTACCTAATGGAGATGCAAAGCACCATTCATAAGAAAATAATTTTTTAAAAAATATATCCCTTTGGACAATCTCAAGCCTACAAGGAACATGACCTTCAGAAAATTTGTAAAACGTTATTTACCTGCCGTCTTTCAAACTATCCTCTGTCATGGCAACTTTCTCAGATAAACCAAGCTCATATTTTTTTTACAACATGCAACAGAAATACCACATGGTCTCTGACCAAGTACAACCCCTGGCCAAACCAGCCTTTTTTTGGGACAAAAACTCCCAGGAGGAAGAAATGTGATGCAGTAGGAGCCTCCATCTGAATCCCCTCCAGGCTGGAAGAGATGATAACCAAGTTCTTGTCCCTATACAGCCTCCCACTGAGATTGTCAATTATATTTCTTGTGTGAAACTGTTGACATAATCTAGAACAGGCATGAAAACAGAAGCAGTATAGCTAAAGAAAGATCCTTATTTTGTCAGAGAGTTGTTTTTCCTATGAACCAGGAGAAAACTAGGACACAGAATGTAAGCATTATGATTAACTTTCAAGAGAAGCTAAAATTATCCAGGATTATAAAAATATAAGCAGTTTTGGTTTATTTCCTGTTACCAAAAACAATTTAGCATTGAAGACAAATTAAGGGGTCTGGGGTAGCGTGCTTTGGGCTGTGTTTTGGGGGTTTTTGCAAAAACTCTATGATGAAGCCAATGTATTTTCACAGAGTAAACTCAACATACCTATTCTGAAAACTCTTTTAACATACCTCGGATATGTGAATTTAAATTTTGCCTTAAACTCCATATAAGAATGGTCCAAAGCAGTGGTTTCTAGGATCTAGCCTAGAAATCAGGAACTAGCCTTATTACTTGCAGTTTCTACATCAGTGGCTGCCAGTGCTCTTTCTTCCAAGTAAGCAGATGCCAAAGGATCTAGGAAATAAAATCTTTTGGATTTCTCACATCACTCTGCATAATTCCACTCTCTCTGACATTTTCCCTAGTTTTGTGTCTTTTCCCAGAATGCCCCAAAGCAGTGAGCTTTCCCAATCCTGCTGGTACTCATCTGCATCTGAAACTAGGATTTCTGGATCAAGGGATAGAACACTTTGTATCTAACAGCATAAATGATGGGATGTGGGGAACACGTACCACAAAAGGTAATTTTAGGGCTGACCTGTACAACCTATTTTTTACACCAAAGTACTCAGGAAACCAGCTGTGTATCACTTTCATTCAAGATATCATGAAGAAGAAATTATGGCAGCAATTTGTTCAATATGTAGTTAACACTGCAATTTTATGACTCTGTAACAGATCATACTCACCAAAATACCAAAACACACTCTATACTTGGGATATTCCTGGCAGCCAAGGACATGCTCTACAGAGGGATCTGGACAGGCTGGATCAATGGGCTGAGTCCAACTGAACAAGGTTCAGCCCCCAAGTCCTGGGTCACATCAACCCCAAACAGTGCTACAGGCTGGGGCAGAGTGCCTGGGAAGCTGCCCACAAGAAAAGGACATGGGGGTGCTGGTCAACAGCTGTTGAATGTGAGCCAGGAGTGAGCCCAGGTGGCCAAATGGGCCAATGGCAGCCTAGCTTGGGTCAGCAATAGTGTGGCCAGCAGGACCAGGGCAGTGATTGTCCCCCTGTACTGGGCACTGTTGAGGCTGCAGCTCAAATTCTGTGTTCAGTTTTGGGCCTCACACTAGAAGACACTGAAGTACTGGAGTGGATCCAGAAAAGGGAATGAAGCTGCTCAGCGGCCTGGAGCACAAGTCTGATGAGGAGTGGCTGAGGGAGCTGAGAGTGCTTGGGCCAGAGCAAAGGAGACTGAGGGGGAAAACCTTTTCACTCACTACAGCTGCCTGATAGGAGGTTGTAGCAAGGTGAGGGTAGGGCTTTTCTTCTGAGCATCAAGGCACAGGACAAAAGGAAACATCCTCAAGTTGTACCAGGGGAAGTTTAGTTTGGATGTTAGGAAAGATTTCTTCATGTAAAGGGTTGTCAAGCATTGGGAAAGGTCGCCCAAGAATGTGGTGGAGGAATGACTGAAACACCTGCAGGCATTCAAAAGACATGTAGATGTGGCACTCAGACACGATTGGGTGGTGGACGTGGCAGTGCTGGGTTAACAGTTGGGTTGGTTGATCTTAAGGGTATCTTCCTACATAAATGATTCTATAATTCTATGACATAAGTTACAGAGAAGATTCAAGACCAAGTAAAGTGATTCGTTCTGTTTTCCTTGTCAGTTTATTTCAAAAAAGAAAACTTTAAAAGCACCATCCCTGAACCTTTGCCAAAAGCTATCTTGTGTCATTGCATTGCATATCAAGAATTTTTTAAATAAAATGTGCTCTGAAAGCTGCTTCTGTACCTACAGAAGGCAGCAACTCCCACTGGAATTGTTAGGTACTGGCTGTGAACGATAGGCTGCAGTTCTAAAAAACATCACTAAATATTTTCCCAAATAGCTAGAAACCAACTAAAAATGTTTGAAGAAGGCTATAAGATGCAGAAGGAAAGTGCTCCATTTTGAACCCTCTCCACTTTTTCAAGTGCCATGTTTTACAGATATGCAGTGAGGGTTTGTTTCTTCAGGGGAAATACCCCTCACACTTCACACACAAGCCAGACAAAATGTTCCTGAGTGCCACTGAAGTTCCAGTATTTCTCCCACTTTGGGGGACAGGCAGCTGCCCGCCTCTGGTGTCCTGCAGGTTGTTGGCTGGCTGCTGCTGGCACTGCAGCGGTTTGCTCTGTGGATTAACAAGCAAATGCAATTGAGGTAAAAACAGGCAGTGCTATTTCTACCTAAGAAAGCCTTTCATCTTCACAGGAGGACTTTTAACGGTGGCAAATGATAATCAAACTGAAGTGACTTTTCAAATCTGCTGCTGATTCTGCACTTTTAAAAATACATTTTCAGTTCAATTTCAGAATTTAACACAGCTCTCAAGAAAATTATTAAGATAAACCATACCCTCATTTGGCATAAACCTATACACAACACCAAATAAGGCCATCTTGGTCTTGCAGCTTTAACACTCTGATAGCATTAACAAGTAACTGTATGTTCACTGAAAGTTATTTTTATGAAATGCTTTAAAAATCCAAGCAGAAGATTATGCCTATGTACATTTTACAGCAGTCACTGACTATAAACTCCTATTTAATACAAAAGAAACAATTGGCCCTTATTGGAGTCACATATTGGCACCCCATTATTTAATCTTAACTTTTAATGTATTAGGTCAGTAATATGGGCAAATTTTATTCCATGCTTTTATGCTTTCATTCCCCAGCCAGATGATTTGAGGAAAATGCTAAATACTGCAAACAATGATCTAAAACCCTCTCAGACTCAATGAAAGTTTCAGTTCTGCTCTTCCCAGCAGCACACACACACACACACACACACACACACACACAGAGTATTTCCCCTTGGGTTGGTTGGGTACCTGCCAGTTCCCACATCTAGGCAAGATTGGCTTGAAGATCAACTTCATATCCTATTATCCTCCCTTCGCTTAGGCTATAATAATTGTCTAGGTTCCCCACATAGCCAACAGAGAAAAATTCTATTTGGTAAGGCAGCTATCTCAATACAAGATAAACAACACACATGCAATGAGCTGCCCCCAGTGCTCAGTGCTTTGGTGACTGTAGGGGATATCAAGACAGCCAGCACAGAACATGCAACCTGCCTTGGGCAAGCTGAAGTCAGGCAAGCTTGAGGTTTTGTATGTGATGAGAAAAAACTACCAATATCCAAAACCATGACCAGTAACAATAGTTAAATAGCTAATGACTATTCATTATTTCTTCACAATAAAAGAATGAGGGCAGGCAATGAGCCTAAAACAGAAGGGAAACATTTTCCTACACTATTTTACTGAAACTCACAACAATAGAAGCAAAAATTTTATTGGGTTCAAGAAAAGCAGACAGCATCACTGAGGAAAAGGAGCTAAGGTTACTGAAAACGAAATATATGTTTGTAATTAATTCCCTGTCACTTAGAACATCACCCACAAAATTCAGATATGGTGGAAGAAAACCAAAACAGAATAGCTCAGTGCTGCATACCCTCACTTGCAACTTTCCTTCCCCCTCACATCGTCACTACTGACAGGCATCTCTAAATGCCCTCTGCAGCTGAACTCAGTTCAGTGAAGCAGTCCTCTAATCCTCAGTTGCAACACTAGGTGGCAGGGAAACATCTAACACACCTACAGCACTGAGAACCTCGAATGCAGTCTCAGTTCACGGTAGTTAGGAGTTAGTGCAATGCAGCATTCTCACTTTCATACAACTGGATTTGCTTTGTCCTTACACAGCTTTGGGCAACAATTTTCAAGTACAATGCTGTGTTCATAGACCCACAGGTTAGTGATGTCAGAATAAATTCTGTCCCTGAGATACCTTGCCCTCTCATTTAAGAAACCATGGACAATTGCAAAATGTTTCTACCTCTCCAAAAAGTGTTCTTTGAACTTCAATTTTGTGTTTGAAATCCTAATGATCTCTACCTCTGTAAAGACAGCATCATGACACTTACCTCACACCTCTAGTTTTCTAAGAATTCAGTTTTTTATTTAAAAATCATATCACTTGTGTGCTACATGTGAAAAATGCTGCAAAGGGGCAATGAAACAAGTTCTGCAACTCATGCTGCAAAGCAGACAAGCCCATGGAAAATGTTCTTCAGACCATACTGATCCTCCTGTCATTACACTCTCTCCCTTCTGCAAAGAGGAAAAACTTCAGACTTGTAACATTCTGCTCAAGATCCCCCTCAAACTGTGAGAGAAAGGTGTGAGCTTTTCTGATGAATGCAGAGTCTGAGTTTCAAAACAAATGTGTGTGTACATTTAAAGGACACCACCTCTGCACTGCAGCACAACTTGCTGCTTTCCAAATTACAGATGTTTCCTAGAATGTTGCCAGCAGTAGAAGTGAAAGTCTGACATTAACTCCTGCCTTGTTCACAAAATTTAATGAAAAATGCAGACGATTATTGGCATGAGTGGTAACACTTCCCTTTAGAAGGGCATAATCAGACACAATAATCATTCTTTTCATTCAGCTTTGAATCAGTGTCTCAGCCATATAGAGATGCTGATGCCTTCTAATACATCTTTTAAAAATCTGCAGGAAAAAAACCCCAAGGTCAGCACACTGCTTTTTAAGCAGTGACACTCAAGAAGGAAGGTCAAATAATTAAATGACAGACTACAAGTAGTACATAAGGTAGCTGCTGAAAGTGATCTTGGCACACAAAGGAATCACAGGAAGTCACTGAACTGGATGTTGATTTTCATAATGAATGATAACTGGCAAGTTTGTTTCATTTCTGAAAAATAATTTAATACAAAATTTTAAAAACACTGATGTGCAAGTCTTTGCTGTATAAGAGGAGGTACACTTTCACACTTCAAAATAGTTTAAAACATTTGTACATAATGAATAGAAATTCTCTTTTATATAAACAAAGTGTTTCTTTGCCAACAGCAACTGTCAATTCCAAAACACAGAATTAAGATGACATGAGAACCAGACAGTCTAAGTCACTGCTATTTGTGTCAAAAAAAATTATGCCACCCTTTTCTTTCTACAGCTCATCATGCTTGTACGTGAATTCCCTTGCAGATATAAACCCGTCACTGTCTTCATCCTCTTTATCAAAGATGTCTTCAACCAAAGCATCATGCTGGGTGTCATTTACCACTGCTCCATGCTTTTCAAATTCTTTTTTCAAGTAAATCTTCACCTGTTAGACAAAAGGTGAGAGTGAACATTTTCAGACTTATGGAAGAATTGATTACTGCAGCATAACAGAGGGATGCTAGGGTCTTTAGTGACAGAAGTGACAGTAAGACTAGCAAAGCTGTTGCCATACCTTTATGGTATCTGACTCAAAAAATGAGTCAGGACAGCCTGTCTTCTGATGTCTATACAGTCAAGTACAAATAGCTGGGCAGAAGTTATCAGCTACCAATTGGTCAGAGACAGCTTCTCTGCATTTAGCACCCTGACAACCCAGCACATGTAAACAGCCATCCCAGATACATACAGAAATCTGTCACAATCTCAGTGTTTGCTGCTCCAATGGGAAATACATTAAAAGACTTCTAGATATCTCAAAAATTTTAAGGACAAAGACACAATGCAGGTCTTAAACAGACCACTGGAACACTTACTTACATTAAGCTAGATAATAATGGTAAGCAGTGTTTTCAACATCAGATTGGTCTTAGTAAGTTTTTAAGGTTTAACTATGGAGATCCGAAGTGTTCTGAACTGCAGAGCCTTCTACAAAAATAACAATACCAACATACTCATTATTAAACAGATACCACTTGTATAAGAACCATGGGCCATGTTTCAGGCCTGCTTTAGTCACTTCAGTCTCTAGGATTTGTTAGGGTCATTGCTTACATTCCTAATATGCAGGCATTACACACACTGACACTGATGCATTGTACAAATGATTAATTAGCCTTCTGAGCCTAATTGTACCACACCCAAATCAAAAAGAACTCAGTGGTTTATACTAGCTTCTCATGGATCACTTTTGCTAAAAAAGCAGAAGTTTGAAAATGAGAGGCAAACAGATGATAAATAATGCTGAATACATGTTCTTCACAAGAGAGAATGCTATGAAATGGAATTGCCCTAAAGCAGAAGAAATCACAGTTTATTAATAAATCAGCAATTAAATCCAAAAAGCCCTGAAGTCTGGTTTTATTTCTACGATGCTTTACTTTATCCAAGTCTTCCATAAGAATGTACCACACGAGTCACATGCCTATCCTCAGCTTACCAAGGCTTCTTTTGAACCTCCAGTCCAGAGTTTTCACTAGGATGCAAGGCTCAGAGCAGTGCAGCATAGATGTGCATTCTCTCCCACTCTCCCATCCTGCTAGATGTGCTCACAAGAGAAGGATAATCTACTCACCTCTTGCTTGGATAGTTTCCAGTCATCATTAAGATCCATCTCTTGGAATGACTCATGAGACCTCGGTCCATTTCGAATTTCTAGAAGGTCAATGTTGAAAATCAATGTGCTCTCAGGTGGAATTTTTCCTGCCCAAAATGGAGAAAAGTTTAAAGCAACTATATACTCAATGCCATACAAAAGCCATATGTGTCACAGAAATGTTCCAGCAAGCCTAGTCATTTCAAAGCATCCTGCAGTGTGAACTAGTAAGGATAAAACATCTGTAACAGTGATGACCACAACCACTTCAGCCTGTAGCCTGGACTCTGAGCAGCCCTCACAGCATAAATGCAACTTTAGATGCAACTAGTTTTGTTGGAGACTAGTAGGTGTTGATGCAAGCTCTTATTCAGCAATTACCATCACAAGTTTATCAAATAATGTTCTTGAATCCTTTTTTCTTTCATGGCCAGAGCCAGATAAACTGGAGAACAGTAAAGGAGACTGTACAGTCAGACAGGCTACAGACTAATGCACAGGGCAGCAGGAAGGGAGAATTTCGGATATCCCATCAGTCCCTAAATTCCTCTCTACTGCCAGCTGATACCTTGTATCTGCTGTTCTGCCACTGTCTGTTCTGTCTTTTGCAGACAAAGACAGAAGGGCAGGGACCATGTTGGCCTCCCACAGCAGTCTCAGGGCACAAAGCACCCAGCTACTTCCTAACACTCAGCAGAAACTAAGTACCCAAACCTGATCACAAGGTGTGTGTTATCACAACATCATCTGTGATGTAGGTGAACAGACCAGTAACTTCCTAATAATCCCACAGAGCCATGTCACCACACCTCAAGGATTTCAGTTCATCAGGCACTGACTTTTACAGAGATGTGAAATGGGCTCATGCTGATGCCTGAAGCTACTGTGAAAGACCTTTTAGCACATCACTTTGCTCCATTATATAGAGAGACACTGAATAGGACCCAATATATATCTATATTGGGTGGCAACACCACCAAAAATATTTCTGTGTCTTGAGAAGACAGGGAAAAATAATCCACATCTACCACTTTGGAGCTATGGTGTTAAAACATACCCTGAGCTGCAACAACAAACAGGCTTGTAGATTTCTGAGATGAATAAACACGCAGAGTCTTCTGGAAATACAGGGCACAGTGCCCTGTTTAGGGTTTGGAACACAGGTAAATTTTTTTTTGAGTGTTACAGAAAAAGGCATCTGACTCAAATGATGAGTCAGACAGCAACCAAGGTGGGAGGCTAGTGAAATTATGTGCATCTGGAGGAAAGCATGAAGAAAATGAAATAATTCTGTCTTCAAGGGCATCACCTGAAAACAGCAACATAATTATGCTCAAATACTTCAAAGTCTTCCTAAAGCAAGTAATTTCTTACAGCAGTTAGCAGTGTTTAGCTGTTTAACCTTCTTGCACTAAACACAGAGGTGAGGCTTGCAAGTTTTTGAAGAACAACTATAAATGTGTGCAACACTAAATATGTGCTTCACATATTAATCAAACAATTAGGCCTGTGATGCCTACATGAGCACTGCAGCATTTCATATCTTTTTGTGGAAAAATTTACAGCTGAGCCCTGTACAAAGACAACTAAATGACCACCACAAGGTTCCCGTTCTCTACTAGAAACATGAAACTTCTAACTTCTAAAACTAGAAGCTAGGAACTTCTAATACTGTATCTTGAACCCTAAACCAGAGCTTCTAGAAAAATATGTGTTGAACAGGTACATTTAATAAAGGAGGGTATGAAGTGTGCTGTAGGTATGAATACTACCTGGCACGAGGTAATGTGGTGTCCTAAACCTGTGTGCAGCCCTACTTGCCAGAAGATACAGACATGCAGTCCTCATTCCCAAAACAGTCTCACAGTGGTGGGAAAGAATATCAGCAGGATGGACAGCATGCTCCTAGGCATTTATCCTTTCTGCTTAGGAACCTTGTGCTACCATAGGTCCTTTGTTGCAACTCTTGCCATGACATAAATATTTATAATAATTGCTCAAAAAAAAGTTAACTAAAACAAATCCCATAAAGCAGAAATAGAACCATTCAAGCTGTCACTCACTTAACTGCATATTCCAAATCTGGGCTTCCTGTTAAAGGAATCTGGAAATATCTGACAGGAAAAGCCCCAGACACCCTCAGTAGTAGACAGGTTGAGAAAGCCCTATAGACACTGTTTATATTTGTCTGCACAGCAGTCAGTGCATTTTCAGTAGGTGACAACATGACTGCCCATGCACATCTTACTGTGCGTAACAGGGACCACTGCTCAAACTGAAAATAGCTGTAAGAGGAAAAGAATTAATGTCCCTATATGGAGAAATAAACAATTACTTTTTACAGGATCATCTAAGAACTGGTTGGGCAGCAGTGCAGGGAGTTTCTTAGGGTTCTAAAAGAAACCTGAAAGCAAGAATGAGGCTTGCACATGCACATTCATGAAGTATTACCACAAAAACAGATCCAACAGCCAAAAAGCCAACTGTTACCTAAGCAACCACTTCCACTTGACTGTAAAAGAAGGGAGAAAAAAAAAACAAACTAAAAAATAAAGAGAAAAAGCAGGGCACTGTTGAGCACAGCATTAACAGAAAAGACACTTAGGACATACAGCACAGCAGCTGCCATCAGTTTCTGAGGTTTTTTTCCCTGCATTCACCACATAGCCACATAATGGATATTACTTCAGGAAACAAATTTATGAGAAAGAGCACCTGACCCCCTCAATTTTTCTTCTTTAACGGAATCAGCCTGCAAAGCTTGAAAGCTTGCTAACCTCTTAGGCCAAGAATAACAGTAAAATACAGACATAGAAACAATTAGAGCAAGGGGAGTGCTCCACATGTTTTACCTTTCCCTTCTTTTCCATAAGCAAGGGCTGGTGGAATAGTTAGCTTCCGTTTCTCTCCCACGCACATGTCCTTCAACCCTCTGTCCCAGCCTTTGAGAGCTTCCCTTATGCCAAGTGTAAACCACATCGGCTGACCATTGTTATGCTTGTGGCTGGGAAAGAAAGGAATAAAACACTTTGTATTTAAACATCAAGTTCCACAAAAGGGAGATGGAATATGCTCATAATGTAGATATACAGTAAAAAACACAGCACTACTCAGCACCTTGACATCTCTTAAATGAAGTACACTTTCAAAGTCTGTAAAACTTATGCTTTGCATGACAAGGTTCCTTGGGAAGTGGAAAGAAATAAAACAACATTTACCTGTTGTGTTTATGACAACACTAACCAACCCAGATCTCCACCTTCACCTCTCTGATCACCTACTTCCACTTGGAAACTGATCAGACTAGAAGGGCATTTTTCTTAAAAATCTACAGTCAAGACCATTGTAAACTGCAAATCACAGACCAGCATGGTCATGATAGCAATATACATTTTAACATGCTTAGAAGAATCAGCCTCATCTCTTTCAAAAGAAAAGGATGGGGGGAAAAAAAGAAAAAACAACCAACAAAACAACTACATAACAGTCTAGAAAAAAACATAAACAAATGCATGCAAAACATTCAACTTTAGATTTGGGAGACAAGACCCTTTTCTGATTTAACCTGGTGGTACAACCCAGACTACTTTCACTCTACTAACAGACAAGGAATTTGAAAGCTCTATTTACCAGTCATGCAGGAAAGGTGTTTAAGAAGAAAACAGAACACTTACAGAAGTTAGTCAGCAACAAAAACTTTAGTGTGTCACTAGAAGTCCTTTTAAAGAGGCAGGTTAACTACAAGAGAAAATTAGTGAGATTTTAGTTGAATCGTCTGCAAGAGCATAAACATGCAAAACTGTCTTTTTTTCTGTTTAATATACAAAAGCAGCCTTCAGGCAGCCAGCGGAGACTTGAGAATTTTGCTGTCTCCTACTATTAACACTTCGTTGATGTTTTACAGGACATCCAGCATTAGCAAGTCGTTGCAGGATCTTAGCAGACTCCCTCGAATTTCTGGCTCTTCCTTCTATTTGCATTTCTGTGGTTCTGGTATGCTGACTTGTCTGGTCGGGGGCAGGTAAAGAATAACGAAAAGCTGTGATTGTGCTGCCGCTAGTGGAGGGGCAGGTATAACTCTCTCTTCTTTTTTTTTTTTTTTCTTTTTTTAACTAATAGTTTGCTTTAGAAACCAAACAGAAATTCATGTGTAGCACAGGACCTATTAAACCGCTGGGATCATACACCAAAATCTAAATCAAAGAATCACAGAATTTGGATTGGAAGGGACTTTAAAGATTATCCCGTTCCAACCCCTCTGGTGCCATGGGCCGGGACACCTTCAACTAGACCAGGTTATCAGAGCCCCATCCAAGCTGGCCTTGAACACCTCCAGGCATGGGCTGTCGACAATTTCCCTAGGTGACCTGTTCCAGTGTCTCATTATCCTCAGAGTAACAGATTCCTTTCTATTAACCTAATCTAACCTCCTCTCTCTAAGTTTGAAGCCATTCCCCCTTGTTCTGTCACTACAAGCCCTTGCAAAAAGTCTCTCCACATCTTTCTCCAGGTAGTGGAAAGCCACAATTAGGTCACCCCAAGGCCTTCTCTTTTCCAGGTTGAACAATGCCAGTTCTCTCAGCCTTTCCACATAGAAGTGCTCCCTGCATAACATCCCCGTCTTTTAAGAAATGACACATGGCTCTACTTCCTATAGACTGGCCAGAAAACAAATGCTAAGTGAGATTTGCTTTATAACCTTGGGGAAGGAGATTAGCCTTACTATTGGTGCTCATCTTCAACAGCACTGTGAGACACTGCTTCACACCAAACTTTCTGAGAATAGGTGGCAGTGGAGGGGCCCCAATGACAAGCTTATGCAGTGTTATTTAAGCTCTTTTATCCCCCCAAAAATATGGCATTCATGTATTGCTTTTGTTTGCTTGCTTACAAGTAAACGCAAGTTTTGGGCGTTTGGGGAGGAAGGAGTAAAAAAAACAGAAAACCACTTGGCCCTGACAAAATGCTCCTCACAGATCTATTCACAGATGGACTGCAGACCCCTGTGAGAGGTCTGGAATTAGGAAAGCATAACCAGAAGAGATCATCTATATTAAAATAAATATACATATTTATATACACATAAAGGAGCGCGTCCAGAGAAGGTGCACCAAGATTGTTAGAGGGATGGAGCAGCACCTCTCCTACAAGGAATGGCTGAGAGAACTGCGATTGTTCAGCCGGGTAAAAAGAAAGCTCCAGGGGGACTTAATTGCACCTTTCCATTACCTCAAGGGAGCCTACAAGAAAGATGAAAAGAGACAATTTTGAAGGGCGTGTAGTGCAGAACAAGGGGTGATGACTTTAAACTAAGAGCAGGCTCAGATTAGATATTAGTAAGAAATTCTTTACTGTGAGGGTGGTAAGCCACTGGAACAGGCTGCCCAGGGAAGTTGTTGACATTCCTGGAGGCGTTCAAGGCCAGGCTGGATAGGGCTCTGAGCAACCTGGGCAGCGTTCAAAGGCGCGTTGGATGGGGTTACTCTGAGCAACGTGATCTAGTGGAAGGGTCAAGAAATCTTTAAGGTCATTTCCAACTCAAGCCATTCCCTGT